>JACTAS010000224.1:0-22214 GCA_014884825.1 Fusarium sp. 190-020-2 | reverse complement strand
ACCACATGCTCAAGCAGTTTAATGGCGTCCTTGGTCCGTCCGTCGGTTTCATATGCTACTCCGAGTGCATGCTGTGATGCCAGCCGATCTGGGTGATTCTCTGCTAGTGTATTATTACTGATTGAAATCACATGCTCAAGCAGTTTAATTGCCTCTTTTGTTTGCCCGTTATCTTGATATGCTGATGCAAGCGCGTGCTGTGATGCCAGTCGATCTGGGTTATTTTCTGCTAACTCTGTTTCAATCGCAACAACATACTTAAGCAGTTCAATCGCCTCTTTTATTTGTCCATTATCTTGATATGCCCATGCAAGCACGGCCTGTGATGACAGTCGATCTGGGTCATTTTCTTCCAAGGTTGTCGCCTGAATTCTAACCACAGACTCTAGTATATGTATTACCTGTCTCGCCGCTCCTTCAGTGAGCATGCATCGGCCAACCCAATATCCGAGTTCGCAGCTGTCGTTAGAATCGACACCATCCGCGCTTGTTAGGAGCCTGAGTGCATGTGGCATATACTGCCGCCACACTTCACGGTTCTCCCAATCGGCATTTGGAAAGACCTTGGCAATGTGTGCGAGTGCCATCTGTCGAATTTCTTTCTGAATTTGCTCGTCTTCATTCCATTTTTGTGTTGCAAGGTGCACGAGACTATGCATATCGAACGTCTCGCCATCTTCTCGTTTACTCAAGAAGCTGTATCCGCAGAGCGTACCAATGGCACGAGTCATTCTCTGTTCCGAGCCAATTGGTGGCAATAAAGCACGAGGTATGGCTTTCGGTTCAAGACAGGCTGTGATAGAGAGGAGTGTAGCAGCTTCTTTATGTAGAGCGCGGATTTGTTTGAAAGATATGATCCAGGTAGTAGCGACAGCTCCTTGGGCAGGGTCGTAGTGAGTGCTGTCACGGAACCCACAACTCAGCAGCTCTACCATATCCTGGTCGGTATTTTGGAGGAGGCGGAGATACTCGTTAACTGAGATCTCATTAACTCTCATATATGCTGAGGCCTGGGTGATTGCGAGCGGTAGATAGGCGAGCTCATGTAAGAGCTTATCGATAAGTGCAGTGTCCTGCATCTGATCCGTTTCAAGCAATGAACTCTGTAACAGGGCCTTGGCATCATGATCATCCATCTCTGACAGTTTCATGATGTTGTTTTGCGCCACACTGACTGCTACTTCACGAGATCGGGTTGTGTACAGAATGTAACCGTGCTCACAGTCTGGAACGAACTGGTTGATACCTCCTGGGACCTCAGCCGTTCCGTAGAGACTCTCCATACTGTCGGCGTTGTCGATGATAAGAAACCACTTTCCGGCCTTTTCTGAGCTTAGGAACCTCTTGAAAGCGTCCTTGGAAGTCTCCTCACCATTCCGTTCGATGCCAAACTCGCTAATCATCTTGGTACACGCCTGCTCGAAACTCGCCATGCTCAGCGCTGGCATCCATATGACGGAGGAGCTGCGGTCGGGCTGGTCTTCTTTCTTCACAAGATGTGCGAGTTGGAGCGCGATCTGCGTCTTGCCTACGCCACCCAAACCGACTAAGGCAACTCGTTGACCATCGGGATCCGTGAACAGAAGCTTCTGAAGTTTAGAAATCATTTCTTTGCGGCCTGTAAAGTTCTTGTTCCTCGGCAGGGGTAGGTAATGAGTCCTAGATCCTTTCACATGAGAGTCAGGAGGGCAACAGTGATGAATAGTCTTATGGTACTAACGAGTTGTCACATTCTCTCGTAATTGCAGTGGGATCACTGTCTGACCTAAAAAAGCTAACTTTAGTGGGTTCCTTCACGAGCGCGTTCATCTGCTGGTCTTACCGATCTTGGACTCCTGCGTCATGAGTTCTTCAACGAGACGTTTTTTCTGATCAAAACACTCTCGATCTCCTGAAGAGCGGCGTCTCTTGACGTTTTCAGCTAGGCACACAACATCTTAAAACACAATTAATTTCGACCGTCAGAGGCTGGTCGCTACGAACCTTGAGTAACCGAAGGGATCCAAAAGCCTAGAAATGCCTTCGCACAAGCTGCCGCCGTGGCTGCTGCATATCGCTGCCAGGCCTTGCTTTTGTGGCTATCAGCATAGTCACAACCGCCTTTGATGATGATACACGGGAAGCTATCCCAGACCCCAGTACCCTCCATCTCAAAGGCAATAATATCTTCCGCCGAGGCGATGCGGTCACGGTCTTCTCCAGACTTCATCACAACATCTCCAGAAGCCATTAAGCCAAAATGGACAGCAGGGCTTGGAGTGGCGTCAGCAGTCCATAGGCGGCTTCGCGACACCAGTTTGCCGTTACATCCTAGCTGCTCGCATGACCTCTGATCATCTGTATGACGGTAGGATGCCTCAAATAGTCTGTCTTCTGTGGAACCAGGATATTCAGCATGAAGTTCTTGGTCCTGACGTAGAACATCTAAGTAGCCCTCTATCTTGGCACTCAACTGGCGACGATGTCGAAGTCCTTTTAGCTTTGCCAAGACTCCCCGTATCTCGGGATTCGGTCGGCCTGGTACGTCTACCAGGGTATCTTTGCGGACAAAGTGGCCAGGCAGTTGCCGTCCAAAGTCATACTGGATGACGCCGGTGCTGATGATGATATCACCGAGTATTATTTCGTCCTTTGTAGGACCAAAGGGTACAACACCACAAATACCAACTACGAGAGCAAGCTTGATGCCTGGAAAACTCTTTCCGCAGTTAGAGGCTACGGTGGCCGCATTGACTTTGCCCATCCCTGGCATATACGCAAGGACAACGTTGAAACGACCAATCACGCCTACCGAGTAGGCATTGGGGTCGCCTGGCTCCTTATCGAAAGGTGCCTCTTCATCGTCCCAGTGATGGTCGAACAAGGCGTCGATAGCATCAGCTTCAAGGGTTTTCGCACAAATAATGGCTATCTCGAAGCCACGGCGGTCACTTGGGCGAGATGGGTAGGACTTTGCAGTAGGGCCGGTAGGGCCGACATGGGCATCGGGGGGGTTGACTGAGACCTCAGCGCCATTTGGAAAGGTCATGTTTGAAGACTGTTCGGTAGGCTAGATTGCCCGGTGGATTGTTCAAAGTTGGCATGCGCAGATTCACTCTCCGTTTTGCCCTCCTGGACGCCAGGGTTCGGCGATCAGCTCCTCATCCAAGTACGGATCTCTCTGATGGTTCAGAGCAGAGCAGCAAAGCCGGTAGAGGTCAGGAAAGCGAGGTTGAGGGCTATCGAGGTCTTTTGCTGACGCGTTGAGTCTCTGTCTGTTCGTTTTAAAGTGTAGATTGAAGAGAGAAATCAGGACGAAAACGTTGGAGCGGGGTAAGTTCAGCTTTGTCTGTTGGTTGTGCACTTTTGCAGGCAACAATCTGACATCCTTGTAGAATAACAACCAATACGGAATTTGCAGCCAATTATATACAGGTGGAGCCCTACCAGTTAGACTTTAACTCAATATCTTGGTTATTGTAATCCGAGCGAAAACAAGCATGAGAACAAGATTGTCATGACTTAACACTTTGTTGAAATGCGCTGTAAAAATAATATATGAAAGTAACAGAGGAGCTTGGGTTTTAATAATTCCACACTATTACAATTAATACAAGATAAAAAGAATAAGTGAGACATATGAGAACTTTTTTTTTATGTTATCGTCCTGGCAGAAGAACAATTTATACCGCATTGAGATTTGACAACTAATGCTTGCATCGCGCGCCTCACCTCGAGATATGAACACGGTGAGTCGCATGACTGATCCTTCTCCCCGCCTAACAGTTACATTCATACTGCCAAGAACACGTCTTACACTAACCATAAAAGCCTTGGTATGGATATATAAAGGTTTATAGAAGGGATGAGGCTTTGTTTAGGCTTTATAAAGGAAATAGAGAAGCAAGGTGGATTTTATCTTTTGCAGCAGTAAGTCCTACAGCTAGTGACTTCGCTGCACAGATCTATATCCCTACTTAGTATCCATAGTTTACGCTAGGTTTAACGTGCTTAACCGATCGAGAATGGGTTACATGCAATGTACGCTTTTGTCCTGTTCCTGTTCTTACTGTGCTAGGCCCGGGCCGATCCGCCCAGTAATGACCCACTACTGGAGTCAGTGATATCTGCTGAGAATGCTTATCGTGCGCCTTTCCTTGCGACTAATGATGAGAAGGTTCAAATACAGAGCTTATGTGTCGAAGTCAAAGTCGTGCCAAAATTGGGATTTGGAGCTTTGAGACAATATGTGCATTCCAATTGGTGACGTACTTGGTCACTACGAGACCAAATCACAGGGGATGGTCGTTGCTTAAGTGCAACGTTCGGCTTTGAAAAGATAGAGTTTCCCTGAAAATAACACATATCCTAAAATCTCTTTAACTAGGCTCCAGAAGTCGATAAAGGCCAGAGAGAAATCCTATTGTATTTCATTATAACAATAAGTTAATTGACTTAGTATTGCTTACCCTATGTCTCTCGCCTGGCGGAGCAGCAAACCCACAAAAGAATCTTGCATGGGGAAGTATTATTGCCCCTAATTATGCGTTTTGGACTTCATAAGAGTCTGCTAACATTATTAATGAAATTAAGTAATAAAAATGAACTTTGTGTTAAAGTAGGAATTAAGCTGCATGTTGACTAGATTAAAAAAGACCTTCCAAGCGGGGCGGGTCGATGTGAGTCTCTTATCTTATCTTATCTTATCTTATCACTTGATCCGATTGGACAGGATAAGCCAGTTGTGGAATTTAGTTAGCTTGTCAAGCTGACCAGCACCTCCAATTAAGAAAAACAAGGCTCTTTCAATTATGTGTGACTGGAATGCTTATTGAGATCTGCACTGTATGCATCATCAAATCTCAACTTCCAGCTTATAGAAAATTTACCACTCATTCCATTTAATATCCAACAACCATGATCCATGAGCATACCCACTTTCAGTAACGTTGAAGTGGCAGGCACTTATGGCTCTGCGCGCAAGGTGGATAGCAAGCTAGAAAAATATCAGATTTTACTACCTATTACAGATATCGACTTGAGCCGCCTTGGAAATGTATAGAGTAATTATTCTGTATCTGGGTTCTTTAACGACACTGAGTTCCATGCCATCGTTGCCTGTAGGGGCATTGATGATACTTTTGCTTGGTGGAGACATTTTGCACGCAGCATTTTGACAAGACTGATCATGTGCACCTTTCATCACGTTGGCGACAACTGACTGACTCAACACTGTTTCATCTGACAAGCTGACTTACAAGAATGACCCCGAGGCTATGGCCAGAATTTAAAAATACGGGGTAAGCGTCTTAATTAGAAGCCTAACTATCTTACTACAGTAGAACCCATCGCAAGAGACTATAGTAGAACACCATCGACAGAACGATTCTATTAATCTAGGGAACCGATATACAGTTTGGAGAGGTGCATTAGTCTGCATTATGGCCACTTGGTCTAACACTGGCGAGGAGACTCCGCCATCCGCCAGAGTGACAGCTTTCCTTGTTTACAAGGTTTCAATGACCTGGACGTCTTCATCGAGATTCATATTATCATTAATATTACCTTGCATCATCAAAAATAGCGCTTGCTCAGTCAACTATCATGGTACTCTTCAATTTACGATTCGTCTCTATTTAATATCTGTCGATGTGTTATTGCCAGTTGGTCATGACGCAAATCGTGTGCCTTCAATTGCCAAAGCGGCTTCAAAAAGCCTCATCCTAGTAGAGTTCTTATTGATTATCGAAATAGTAAAGTCGTAGGCCTTCTCACATTCAAGTTAGCTAAGTCTTTCACCGTGCTTTTCTCTTGCTTCGCGACATCACAAGCTGTTCCGACTTGCTGCGTTGTTGGACTCGCTGGCGTCGACCATTCATTGTTGCCATTGTAAAGTGCAATCAGACGCTGTTCTGAGGCTTTAATCACACTATCAAAGCAGAGGGGCAATATCCCGGAGGGGCTTGTGTTTCGTGATAATTCTATAACGGAAGGCTCGAAACACTAATGTACACAGCTTGTGGCTCGTCTCACAGCCTTGCCAGGATTTTCTTGAGGCTTAGTAGAGGCATACAAGGCAATTCTAGGCTTGGGAAAGGCATATGCTTGGTAAGCAGGGTATGGCTTCAGCATAGAATTGATGAGTTCCTTGACACAATGCACCATGGCCTTATTCTGCACTGCAACAAAGTAAGGGCTTGGAAACAACATGCATTTGAAATTGCTCTCGTGTTGGTCTGATATAACCAGTGCCTCCATTCTCAATAGACACTCAACCATAGTAGGGTTTCATAGTGTCATCAAAGAACATCCACCAAGCCTCACCACGGGTAACATTCATTCTCATGGTGCCCGAAAGCCGGAGGCAAATGTGAAAAGAAGGTAACCCTCTCTTTGCTATTACAGGAGCCAATACTCACATACTATCACCGAAAACCTCCCATGGCTTCTGGCTTATACACCTATGAGTACTTGCTGCTTTCCAGTCTGTTTTTGCTATCATACGAGCTCATACTTGAGCTCAGACTTTCTTAGATCTATCTCCATCCTCACCAAACTCACCCCCTTAACAAGAAGCATGGCGAGCTATTATGACGAGGACTATCAGGATCACGGTCAGGGAGATCCATTATTCCGGGCCTGAAACCTTCATATAAGGGTTACAAGGAGCACGATCAATATAAGTGTGATGATAGGTGAGCATACCAGTGCGGTACAAATATATGTTTGAGTGACTGTAAGTACAGTAAAAGCTAAAAATGATGATGGATATGCTGTGAATCACGGTGGCCATTGTGGTTGAGCTTGCAGGAGTAAGTCAATGCCCCAGAATCTCCTATGTCAAGAGTGATCCTCAGCAATATCCTACAAGTGCTTTAGATAAAATGACATTGAAAACCAGGCGCGACAGGATTGGATCGAATGGAATGGTGTAAATGACAAGAAGCCAAAAAAAAGGCAGTAGTTTAACAGAAGCCGTTTGTAAGCGCCCTGTTATCCTTATCACTGAACCTGCTTGTCTCATGAGTGGTGCCATCGGACAGGAGAGTCGCATCAATTTGATGAGACAATGTGTTTATCGCAGGATGATCGCGTCGCAGCGAGCTGTTGTTGCCCTGGTATTTGCTCGCCATGTGAACCAGCAACTCTCAGGCACTTAAGACGCTTCTCCTTTATCGTCTATTTTATACCTTATCTACAATACAAGCTTTAGCACCACGCGTTTGAAGTATCTTCAAAGAGCAGAAATAGGCACGTGGGCAATACTCCCCCATAACAGCTGCGGTTTCCGTCACATTTGAGCCTGGCTGAACGTTCTTGGCAGCTTGCCTGAAGTCAGTCGCGGTAAGTATTTGGCGAAAGATCAGCCCATGTATCGTGTCGGGATGCTCCGCAGAAAAGGGTTTAAACGTCGAATGTGAAACTTGCTCAACGGCATCTTTTCGGCCTCGTGACCAACCACCGCGAGATAATAGCATTTCTTGTCTAGCTTGAACTCAGTGGCATACTTACAGCCTAGCCGATAAGCTCTATTAACGACAGCGGGGAAAGGCTGCTGGCTTGGACGTCTGTGTCGCCGTAACGAAGAAACGTGACGTTATCCGAAGGGGGGGTATCTACATCTGGCAGTTGGTTGATCGGGCCATGTCCGGCGCACAGAGGTAGGATTCTGGACTCTTTGCCGATATGGACAGTGACAACGGGTGGCTGGTTCTCAGTTCCGTTCACGCACGTACAGGAAGAGGCACTTGGCGAACCAGAGCAACAGACCCATCATCTGCCAACGGCCTTTTCCTTTCAATGCACAATGCCAAGCTGACCCGAACCGCGCTAGAGCAACAACGAATCTCCCGTCGGGTGTGACGGGTGCTAGCTGAGCTCCGGTAAGGAGTGAGGTTCGATCTTGTCAGCTGGCTTACTGGGCCCGGCTCAAAGCAACATCCATGAAGAGTGCGTCTGGAAGAGCCAAGACTATCCAAGAACGAATGGTGATGGGGATGAAAAGTCCAGTAAACGAAACCTGGAACATGCTGGACCTTGGTTGTCCTTTGGTCGCACCCGGCCCTGACTTCTCCCAGAGCTCTGACAGGTCAACAGCAAGCTAGCCAAAAGGCCTACCTTTATCTTTGGGCTCATGAATAAAGGCGATAATCACACGGCTTCTCGCGTCGATAGCCAAGCCTTGAAACTTTTTTTACTTGTCAATAGGGGCTTATAAAGGTCGGTCTGTTGCAAACCCGACTGACCGGATCCAAGTCGCCTGAAAGATGAAGCCGACGGATGCATTGCGAGAATGCTCAGTATGTATTTCTCCACCCTGGCCATGCATTGTAGTCTGCTTGGGGGACCATACAACATGGCTTCGCGAGATTAGCATCTAGACATTAGCAGCAGCTACCCATCTCCTGGCCTAATGTAGTGTATTTCTCGAGGCAACTCGGATTAAGATTCTTCTTGATGACATCAATTCGCTCATGCATCACCAAAATGTTCCCCTGCAGTAACATCATATTGCGGGGATGGGTGAATGCCGCTTACTCCGGATCATCCATCGATCATTGCAAAATGACATAATTTGCCTGATTCGGGAAGTGATGAGCGCCAAGCTCGGGCCGATTTTCCAACCTTGAACAAAAGCCGTTAGCATTTTTCACGACTTCAGAGCTAATTTGCGGGGTTTCTGGGATTACCTGGATATTGACATGATCAAATTACTGGTCTCTGGTTTTCTTGCCAGAGTTTAAATATATTTATTACCCTACTGTAGACCTTTCACTTTTGGCAATCTTCATTTGCTTGCCAGTGTATTTCATGCATGTTATCTTATCTGCACGAAGCATCATCACTTTAAAGGTCCTGCTGTAAGATCTATATTTTGCTAAATATATAGCATGAATTGATGTAACCAGCACCATGCTTTCCTCGGTATGTAAAAACAAATTGTTTTTGAATCAGCAATTCATTGAATACCTTCTGCTTATGATAATTCCCCATATTGTCGAATATAATAAATATACTAATCCTTGCGATGTAGCACATAAATTATGTTATTTCCACACTTCTCTACTCTTCTATAACACTCGCAACTTGTACTCAGGACCAGAACCGCATTGAGAAAGTTTATCAACGTCATAGTAGATCCAACCACTCAGCCAAAGCCAGTGACAACACCTACAAGACATCTTTCCCTGGAGTGACATGGGACAACGATAATTGGCTTCTCACCACAACCAACCTCGAACAAGGCCATTATCAGGCTCGCGGTTCAGTAGCAAACGGCTATCTGGGCATCAACGTTGCCGCCGCCGGTCCCTTCTTTGAAATTGATGCTGACGAAGAAGGTGGAGTCATCAACGGCTGGCCGCTCTTCTCACGACGTCAGACCTTTGCTACTATTGCCGGCTTTTACGACGCACAGCCACAGACAAACGGCACCAACTTTCCATGGCTCTTGCAATATGGCTATGAGAGTGTCATCAGTGGAGTTCCGCACTGGAGTGGGCTTATTCTCGACCTGGGAGACGATGTGTATCTTGATGCGACAGTGGATAACCGGACTGTTCATAACTTTACGTCGATCTACGACTTCAAGGCTGGAGTTTTGGAGTGGTCGTACATGTGGGAGCCAAAGGGTCGGAGAGGTTCTTACCAGATCAACTACCGCCTGTTTGCGCACAAACTCCATGTCAACCAGGCCATTGTGGATCTAACGATTGTCCCATCCATCGACTCCGAAGCGACAGTTGTCAATGTCATTGATGGATACTCGGCAGTGCGGTCAGACTTTGTCAAGTCAGGCGAGGATAAAGACGGCGCCATATTCTCAGCTGTACGACCAGTTGGAATCGCCAACGTGACCGCCTATATCTACGCTCAAATCAACGGTTCAAAGTCGTTGGATCTGTCCCATCGCAGCTTGGTGCACGGAAAACCTTATGTGCACACCAATGAGTCATCTATTGCACAAGCCATCCCTGTCAAGTTCTCAGCTGGGGTCCCTGTCCATGTTACCAAATACGTAGGAGCCGCCTCTTCCGACGCCTTTGATGATCCGGAAAAGACGGCAAAGGAGGCTTCACGTAAAGCGCTGGAACAAGGGTACGAAAAGTCTATTTTGTCACATGTCAAAGAATGGGGGAGTGTTATGCCGAGTGATTCTGTGGATAGCTATGCTTTCCCCAAGAACAACACGCTCCCTGACGATGAATACATTATCGACTCTGCCATCATTGCAGTCACCAACACCTACTACTTGCTCCAGAACACAGTAGGCAATAATGCAATCAAGGAAGTCTCAGGAGCCCCCGTCAACATTGACAGTATCTCCGTCGGTGGACTTACATCCGACTCATATGCCGGTTTGATCTTCTGGGACGCAGACCTCTTCATGCAACCCGGTCTCACAACATCACACCCAGAAGCAGCTCAGCGTATAACAAACTATCGCGTGGCCAAGTATGACCAAGCCAAGAAAAACATCGCTACCTCATTTGCGGGCTCTCAAAACAAGACTAAGTTTTCGGAATCAGCGGCTGTGTATCCGTGGACGAGTGGACGGTTTGGTAATTGCACTGCTACTGGTCCTTGCTGGGACTACGAGTACCATTTGAACGGAGACATTGGGATATCTTTGGTGAATCAGTGGGTCACGAGTGGTGATACCGACTTCTTCAAGGAGACGTTGCTGCCAATTTATGACTCGGTGGCGAATCTGTTCACCGATTTGCTCAAACCTAATGGATCATCGTGGACTATTACAAATATGACTGACCCGGTAAGCTGAATTAATTGTGCGCCTTCAGTTAAATGCTGATGATTGAACAGGACGAGTATGCCAACCATATTGACGCTGGCGGTTTCACTATGGCACTAGCTTCGGAAACATTGATCCAGGCCAACAAGATCCGCCGACAGTTTGGATTGACAGAGAACAAAACCCAGGACGAAATAGCCTCTGATGTTCTCTTCATAAGAGAGAACGGTATCACTTTGGAGTTTACGACTATGAATGGCAGCGCCATTGTAAAGCAGGCTGACGTGGTGCTCATGAGCTTCCCTCTGGGTTACAATGATAACTACACGGACCAAAACGGACTCGACGATCTTGACTATGTAAGCTCACCTGCGCCATGATGTACACATACAAATTCTAACTCATATGCCCTGAACAGTATGCAAACAAACAGTCTCCTGATGGCCCAGCCATGACCTGGGCAATTTACTCCATCGTAGCTGATGAGCTCTCACCCTCTGGTTGCTCTGCGTACACCTATGCACAGTACTCCTACAAGCCTTACACACGACCTCCTTTCTACCAGCTTTCTGAACAGCTGGTCGACAACGCAACCGACAACGGTGGCACGCATCCTGCATATCCCTTCCTCACTGGCCATGGAGGTGCTAACCAAGTGACTATCTTTGGTTACCTTGGCCTGCGACTCATCCCTGATCAAGGTCTCCACGTGAACCCGAATTTGCCGCCTCAGATTCCGTATATAAAGTATCGAACGTTTTATTGGCGTGGTTGGCCTATCTCGGCTTGGTCGAACTACACACATACCACTATCTCCCGACATTTAACGACTAAACCTCTTGATGTTGCGGATCCTCGATATGCCAATAAAAGTATCACGGTTTATGCTGGAAAACAGGGGGACTCTGCACTTCACCACCTGTCATTTGACGAGCCTGTCGTGATCAAAAACAGGCAGATAGGCAGTATCAACACAGTCCATGGCAATCTCGCTCAGTGCCGACCAGTACAATCTTCCAACTCCTACGAGCCGGGACAGTTCCCTCTTGCAGCTGTTGATGGAGCTACTTCCACGAAGTGGCAGCCCTCAAAGGCCGCTGATGTCAGCTCACTAACTGTTTCTCTTGCGAAAAAAGACATTGGATCTATGGTTACGGGTTTCTACTTTGACTGGGCCGATGCCCCCCCTGTCAACGTCACTGTTCTCTTCCACAACGAAACCATTCATGACCCGACAAAGGCGTATGGCAAGTCCAGTCAAGACCCCGGATATGACGTTGTTATGTCGATAAACAAAGTCAAACTCTCGGACCCATACAACGCAAAGACCGATAATCTAGACGCCGTCGTTATGCCTACAGGAAACACTACCAATATTACTCTGGCAAACCCTGTTCCATTATCTCGATATGCCACTTTGTTGATCGCGGGGAACCAAGGTCTGAATGCTGTTGATGCTAAAGCCGGGAATGGTACCGGCGCTACAGTCGCCGAGTGGGCAATCTTGCACTGAAGGATGTTGGGGGATACAAAGGATGGTGTCCAATATGGGGCTCAATAGCGGCCTTAGGGAAAGGATGACAACGACTGAAGTTTAGTCTAGACATTCAATTGTGTATTCAGAAGAAAAGTGGACATATCAAATTTCATGTATCTTTAAACCATCTTGATCACCAGAAGTGATTAAGTGAAGCGATCGTCAACTCCCGACCCGCTAACTCCACCAGCACCAATGTCATCCGCATCTTCATCAGAGGCGTTTTACATAAGCTTGGCGGGGCCAGAATCGCTTCATCTGAAGCACTGAATCTTGCTATGCTTATCCGTCAATGAGGATTGACCTGGCTCAAGTTTGAAATGGCGAGAACAGCAGAATCATGGCTTCTCAAGATAACTTTCATTATGTGTCCACCTAAATTTACCCAAGTGTTTTTGTTATTGAGGATAGATGTCCTAAGTTCTCTTGCCTGCCCTTGCGGGGAAGTCAAGAAACAATTTATCCGACTTACATATTACATCTGCGTCTGTGTGTTTCATCTTTGATGCGATGGTATCAATTCGTGACTCAGATCACTCAACGATGACAGGAGTTGTTGCAGACTTGGAGGAGTGATCTTGAGCCTACGATGGGGACTTTGTGGTTTTGAACCGGCTTCGATTGGTCCTGTTCCTGATGATTGCTATCCACGCCACATCGTGCCAAACAGTCGCCGACCTGCTCCTTGTTGTGTTCATCTATAGAGATACAATGCCGAAATCTCAGAGATAGACAAGGCGAGACAAACAGACTTGGGACCTCCCTGCGATTCCGAAATTCTCGACTATAGAACAAGTCTTGGAGAGAAACCATAATGCGAACAAATAGTAATAAACTAATTCTACCTGACGTCATTTATATACCAGTGGGGCAGGGGACACCCTTGGCTGCTGGTAGAAGACTTTACTTTACTGTCCTTACAGAGCAGGTTGTTGTTGTTGCCGGACTTGAAGGTGGTTGTGAAGCCAATGAATTGGCTTCGTGCTTAAAGGCCTCCAAACTATGCACAGAATTTATTATAGCTATATCGACATTCTCAAACCGGATTATGCGTCTCGTTCAGCATTTTGGGCACCGAGGTTAAACTCCTGTTACCTCACGAGCGATTCTTTAATAAATTCACCAAGCAAGATTCTGTAAATTGAGTAAAGAAGCGAATTTTTAGTCCCAAGCCTCCCTCTCGATCCCAAGACAAGAACTAGATCAAGCTACATTGCAACTTGTCCTTCAAGACTTGCATGTATCATATGGTGGATTAGGCTTCTGGCATGCACACGGCCCATTCGGGTTAGCTTTGTCGATTCTGCCCTTGCCACGGCCTTGGTCATGACAGTCCTTGTTACAAACTTGATCACTAGCAGCCCCGTGGCACTCAACCGCGTAGTAGTACTTCCAAGGGTTAGTGCCACTCTTGAATCCGCGTTCCTGGCAATATGCATCCATTGCCTGCTTGTTGGCCAACTACAGAGGGGTTAGATGATATCTAGGTATTGAGGAGGGGAGGACATACAATGCAGTAGCAATGGTGAGTGTCAGTCCACTTGGGACTAAAGTGGTCGTCGCAAGGGAACTGGTCGAACTTGCACGCTGCGTATGAGTCGCCACAGGCAGGAGGGTCATTTGGCCCCTGAGAAGCGGGTGTTTTACACTTGGGATTATTAGAAAATTGATCTGCAGGAGCTGTACTGCCACTTGGATATTTCTTACCATCGGCCTAGGGCAGGTGCTATCCCGGGCACTGAGATGATTCGGGGACCCATCGGGGGCGCGAAGTTGAACCCTTTGGTCTGCGGACACAAGAGTCGCAGTCGCAAATGCAGAAATGAGAGTGAAGAGCTTCATGTTGACGATGCCGGACTTGATTCAGTAAGGCTAAAGAGCTTGTAGTTAGTGAAAAAATGCAGTGGAAAGTGCTTGTTATATGTACTATCTCTTGGTAGAGGAACAGGAGAAAATGTTAATGCAATTTCTTACCTGTTTATATATTAGAAATAGCGGTAAAGAAAGGTTTAGTCTATAGGAAATTAAAACTATATTTATAATAGCCAATATTATGCACTTATAGGATAGAGTTCTAAACTACTGGGATAGGTAGAAACTCTATAAGTGCCGAACAATGTGGCCCGGACCATCGGTGCCGAAAAGCATAAATGACCTGATACATTATCGACTCACCGCTTTCCAAGCCAGTTATGTATGCATTTCAGACTGACTGCCGGAATTACAGATGGAAGTATGGATTATTGCCTTGTTCTCTTACTAATACACCTAGGGCTGTTTGATTTCCCCCTCCCAGACTAGCTAGACAGGCACCAAGCCTATTAAGTCCAGCTTTGAAGAGTAAGTCCGAAGATATGAACAAATCAGACTCGGTTCATGCTCCGTTGCGAGATTATTTCTTATTTATTAACCATCTTGGCATCTTTGCTCTCTCTTTGACCTTGCTTAACCTCAAAGATGTCCTCGCAGTCCCTAAGATGGTATGGATGGGGGCGAAAAGACAGTCGTATGGGTAGCCGAGTACCGAAATTGCGATTTCGTGCACGCGCGCACCAAACCCAATGTAACTAACCGTTCTCAACAAGTTCGGTTGCGCTCTGTTAACAGTGCCGCAAAGCTCGATACCATTAGCTATTTCAACGATTTCAAATGCCGTTATTACTTCCCCACATGCTGCGCGCATAAAAGCCGACAGATACTTAACAGATCGCTTCTCAGCGTCTGATCAAGAGAGCGTCGCACTTCGGTAGTTCTCCCAAGGGTAGCTTCTGTAGTCCTCTCTTACTACAAGGCCAAGACGCAGTGAGAGTATTCCGGAATCATTCTCAAGCTACCTCGGAATTGGACAGGTAGTGTTTTTACTGAAATCCCTGGATCCGCAGTGACATTAATACCCACAATAGAGAAGTGCAAGATCCAAAGTTCCTAATCCTCTCCAGTGCCGAAGCTCCATTTAACGACAGTCTTGGGCGACTTATTTGTCGCCGGCCAGTTGGGTTGGATCTGGGTAGGAAACTTATATGGATTCTTGACGGCCGCATTTTATATCAGCCTCGATGCGTAAGATACAGGTAGACGATGTTGGCACTATGTGGCGTGTCTAAACAGGTTAATGTAGATGAGATATACTATGACGTCTACATAATAATTGCGTAGATAGAGCTGTGTTAGAGGAATTACACTCTTAGAGGGGAAGAGGGTTTTAGAATGAAAAAAAGACAAGTTTAAGGCCCACGAAACGGAGAAAGACCCTGACAGGCGAGTTAGGAGAACAATTAGTTATAGACACCTTCGTAGCCTACTTTTATTACTATAAAATTCATAACTACCTCTGTCTCTATCTTCCCTTCCCACTAACCCCTTTCTAATTCACTCGAGGCTTGACATATGCAAGCACCCCTGGCTTTTCCACCATGGAAGTAAACCTATCGCATGCGTCAGGCGATGCAGAACCAGATGCAAGCTCAAAATCAAAATTCCGAAGAAGATATGCCAGAACGATGTGGATCTCTGCATAGGCAAGAGGCTGACCGATGCAGCTGCGGCGTCCTTTAGAAAAGGACGCCATGTTTTGTTCCATCGCCGCGCAGTCGCCGGTGAGCCAGCGGTGAGGGTCAAACTCATCAGCGTTCTGACCCCAGTGCTCTTGGTTCCGGTTCATCGTGTAAGCCGACATGCCCACGATGGTGCCTTCAGGCACTTTCTTGCCATCGACGAAAAGTGCGGCGTGGCTAGGGACGATACGGGGGAGCCTTCCAGGTACAGCGCTGGCTATACGCACGCTTTCCTTGACGGTAGCGTTGAGAAGTGGAATCTTCTCGAGCACCGGCAGGTTAGGGATGGTCTTTGCATCGGGTATGTTCCTGGAGAGAGCATCCACAAGCTCGTTTCTTATAGCTTGGTGTTTAATGATATGCCAAAGGGCGACTGTCAAGGTGTAAGCCGTTGTATCTGAACCTGCAGCAAGGATGTCAGTCGCTTCAGCCACCGCCTCTTCCTCGGAACAGCTATCCAACGCAGCATAAACCACCGGTCTTCCCACATCAGGCTTATTTCTATAAGAATATAGAGCCGCCATATTTGCCTCTTGCAGTTGAATGATTGACCGCCCTTCTTTGCTTACTCGTTTCGCAATCCAGGCTGGAGCTGATGTGACAATTGCTCGTATAAGGGGCTGGTAGCACATGTGCCAGATGTTTTCTGCAAAGGCATCGAAAGGTTCGAGATAGCTTCCAAAGAAGTCATTATCTGCCGTTTTAACTTGGTTCAAGCACGTTCCGGATGCGTAATCTGAGATAATATCTACAGTAAGGCACCGGAAGGCGTTGTAGAGGTTGACTTTGAAGCCGGGCGGTAGCGTTTGGAATCTCGCGATGAGGGTCGCAACTTTCCCCTGTATCAGATCTTGTACATTAAGCACGCCACCGCGGGAGAAGTAAGGATTCAGCAGTTTTCGCCGCTCCCTGTGAAGACCATTATCGGTTTCTACAAAAAGACTGTGAGGGGTACCGAAAGCGGCGTAAAAGTCTCCGTTTTTCGGCCAGGGGTCGTTCTGGCTGTATATCTTCTTGTACAAAGACACATCGGTGATATGCAACTCGTTTGGCGCAATTCTGATAGCATGGGATTCTGCGAATGCGGTTACAAAAACAAGGATTGTGGTGTCGGGTGTTGGAGGACATACTGTATTGATCGTGAAGCCTTTCAAGTATTGGTTCAATCCGCCCACTGAGTGAATTCCTGTAGATCCAATTCTGAGACAGAGCCGCCTCTCGTGGACCTGGAAATTGGGCCAATGGATGAAAGTACAGGTTGTATACAGTAGTATAGACTTTCCATAGCATACTGAAGATGAGGACAACAATAATGACCATGAAATGAGGTGTCCATGGCTGCAACACAGTAGGAAGAGTAACTTCTACTCTCTGTATTATTGAAGTCCAGACTTCATGTACTGTAATTTGTCCGATACGAGCGTTCATGGTTTGTTGATTATTGAGAAGGGTCACCGTAGTAGAATTGATTATGGCTGGTTTTCAATACTACTCTTTAATTTTTTGCTAAGGAATTAGAAAGATATAAATAACAAGATCTGCCAAGTCTAAGGCGGGGTAGGTCCGCGACTCCAGTGCAGGGTAAGAACGCATGAGGGCATGATGCAAATCAAAGTGAACGGGCAATGGCTTCATAACAGCTGCAACCCATGATCCATTCTAAGCGATTATGATTTGCTACAATACCCGACCGGCAAAAAGTGCCGCTGCCGTCGAGGAAGACAGGTTAGGATCTGCAAATGTCCCGCCTGATACACGACTTTCTTGGAACTGGCAACCCGGCGGGGCCGCTCCGACGGGGTAAGGGGTTAAATTTTATCAGGGCTGATTGAGGAGGTGGAACAGTGCCTTGCCACCTTAGTCTATTCAGTGTTTTCTTTGGCCCTGAAGAAATCTTGATATATGGAGGGGAATATGACCGTCGGCGAGTCCGCCGCTGGTCAGTTACATCGTCTTCGACCACTGAAATCCCGGTTTGGCCTGCGGATGGGCACACGTCTTTCAGGGACATTGGGATAGTAAACAAGAAGCAATCACGTTAGGATCAAATGCATAGGTAATAATGTAACTCCCGTTTACGTCACCCTCAGCTTCACCGCTCAAGTGGGACGTGTATCAGGAAGTTCTGAGCCATCTTAGTAGATTGGTGATTTCGCGAGCCGATATGATAAGGAGTTTACAGCATTCCTCCTTACATTCGCCGTTGGTTGGGTATCTGTAGTTTCCGGTCCAGATCCCGAAAACTAAGACTAACGGGAGCGCTGCTATACTTGCAAAGATAAAACTCAAGGTGGCAAACGACGTTCATCGCACGAGTGACTATAATGAATAGCTTAGTTATTTGACCGAATCTGAGGCAAGCAAATGGTAGTTCAGTGAACTCATAGATGCCAGGATGAAAATAACTACTAGCCCTATATCTATTCAGATAATTCGAAAGATGTGATAATTACAACCTGTCTTCCTTAGTGTGACTGGCGGCCAAAGCAGGCTAAGAAAACCATTTCAATCGCCTTGAATGGATATAATTACCATTGTGTGAGTGTGACGGCTAATCCTTGAACTCCGGTGCGTCGTCGACAACAGGCTTGGTGCGCACAAATTCGAGGAGTTTTGATACCCAGTTCGAGATGATTATCAACGGGGCCACAATCAACAGGCAACCAAGCCTCACGTAAAGCTTATCACTATCAAACGGCTGTGAAGTAGTCTAGTTAGCCAACATTTAAAAGTCCACTGCGCAGGGGCTGCATACCACCACGGTCGTGCCACCGCTCTTCTTCAACCATCCGAATGCTCTGGGAATCATCTCTGCCTCATACGATCGGAGCAGGTTTGCGACTGTCTCCGTAGTTGGTGTTTTGCCGGACTCCGAGACCTGCGAAATCTCGATCAAAAAAGGGAGTAGAGTTGCTGTATCTCTCAAAGCCTGGTTACCACCCATGCCTCTATTTTCGTCATTAGTAGAGTTTCTGGTCGTAAGACAGGGATCCTACCGTGAGGTAAGCATGGGGTGGATAGCATCCCCCATAAGCCAGACACGCGGATGTCCAAGGGTCTCATCATTCGAATTCTTAACCGTTGCTCTCCAATCGATAGATGGCCCTGTTCCTACTCTGGGCGTGAAAGCATAGAAGTTTGAGCCCTTGATAAGATTTAGAATCTCATGGCTATTGAATCGTCAAAACCTGGAATTTAATCAAGGGAATCGGATGTGCTTACTATTCGGGCGCCCAATTCTTGATGCTACTCATACAGAAATCCCATTGCTCCTCGGCAGGCTTGGTAGTGAGGCCCTCGGGGACAGTACTTGTAGGTACGAAAAGACCAAACATACAGGACGACATGGTATCATCAAATTTGACTGAGGGTTTGGTTGTATCTTCCTCAGCCGATTCGCGGTCTGGGAGATATGCTACGGATAAGTCAGGTTTGTTTCTCCTTTTGCTTTTGGTTCCTGGTGACTTGCCACAAAAATATAAAGCCTTGTTGTCCGAGAAAGTCAAGACAGGCGTACGGTGCAGCTCGGGCTTCATTGCCAGATATTTGGATGTTGGCAGGTCAGCTTTGAGTACAAAGTTGGTATGAGTTTTGACTGCCTTGATGTTATTCAACCCAAGCTGTTTGTTGATCTACTGAGACAATTAACAATTATCAATTAGATGCTGCTGAGCTCATGGTTTAACTCGCCTTGGAATGACTCCCATCAGCTCCGATCAGTATATCAGCAGTGTCTGAAGAACCGTCTTTGAACCAGACACGAACCAATTCTCTACCCTTGTTGTCGGTAATGATTTCATATCTGTCAAACTCTTTGTTATAATGCATCCTGCCTGCATCATAAACAGGATCGGCAAGCGCATCACGAAGAGTAACCCGATTGATGGGAGCTGACTTGCTGTACGTTGGGAATTTGGTAAAGTCTAAAAGAGGCTTGAAATCAGTGCCATAGACGACTGGGCGGAAGAAATCCTGCCACCTGATTTGCCAAATTTGGAGATAATTTTGTCGATGTGTTCCTTGTCCAGACACGCACGGAAACCTGCTAGGGCATTTTCTCCCATTCTGATCTGGTATCCTTCGCGTTTGACGTTTCTGTCTAGTCGTTCATAGACTGCAACGTTGACATCATGGCGAATGAGTCCGTTTGCGAGAAGACTTCCGCTGAGTCCGGCACCAACGATGATGACTTTGAAAGGAGACATGGCTGCATTGAGATGATGGACAAACAAAAACAATGGATGAGTTTACTCTTTTGGAGTAGCACTATTTCCCCACTATGGTTTGGAGCCTGTATATAATAATAACTTGCTCTCTGCATGCGGTGGGGTACCGCCGACAACGATCAGAGAGGGGGAAGGGGTTAGTACTTTTTATTGTATTTACTCCGCCTGATCCTGGAGGCGACTGGGATCCCCTCGTGAGAGAGCCCTTTATACACAAGTGTACGGAAACAAAATGGCAGCGACAATCGAGTGGTTCGGTATTAAATACAAGCACAGACTGTGAATAAACGATGACTGACCATGATCAGGAGCCACGACATATCGGCTACAGACCAATGGCCTCACGATATTCCTTGATACCTGGCTAGACAAGCCGGCAAGGATGCCGCGGTATCTAGAGCTCGCCGATGTTGAAGAGGCGGATTACATATTCATCTCCCACGCGCACTTTGATCAGTACGTCGAATAACCATTGAGAGGACGTCCCAGTTTGTGCTGACATATTCGAGTCTACCCGGCGCCGATGTCATTGCCAAAAGAACAGGTGCCATAATCGTTGCGAATGGAGAAGCAATCAACATCATGCGTGAGGCGGGTGTTCCTGAGAAGCAGCTTCTCCCAGTCGGCGGTGGCGAGAGAATACCCCTCTTCACCAAAGAACTGCATGATAAGGCTGCCCAAGGCCTAGTAGAGCTTGAACAACAACCTCCTGGAGCCCCAAGATCGCCCCATCCTTCGCTCGCGGTTGCAGCTGTACACGTATGGCCTTATCTTCATGCGTTTCTGTCCGAAGACCATCCAGAGATAATGGACACAGGCGTTAGATATACTGGAGCCTCAACTGACTTCTTCTGCACCCTGAACATCACAACGGGAATGAAACATGGCCTTCTTCGTTTGAAGGATGTTATTCCCGAGGATAAGATTAACCAAGATACGCAGGCTTTTATCGACTACGTCGGTGACAAGAATAAGAACCGATTCTCCCATTACGACGGCGGTCAACTCATGTTCAACACCTTGACGGAAGGGCAGGTTCTTCTCTGGTCTGCACATTTTGGGGGCTATGAAGGAGTGTTGAGAGACTTGAAGCCGCGGCTAGATGTAGGCATTATTGCCGCTGCAGGCAGGGCGAATTTGAATGAGCGGCCATTCGACGGCTCTGCTGCTGAATTTCTAGTCAACAAGGTGAAATGGATTGGAGAGCCTAAGAAGATCATACGGTGCTTGCATGACAAACGGTGAGCTATCCTCCGTGGCTATTTACTCTGAAAGAAGATGACTGATCTCGATAGCCTGGTGAAACCTTTTAGGGTCGACACAACCGCTGCAACAGCGGCTATTAAAAGAGAGACACAGTCTGCTATACAAGATTTAATCCCTGGGCAGAAGTACAAGGTATTCGATCGAAGTTTGACAGAGTAGATGCCTGAGCATGAGCATATCTCTTTAAGGTTCTTTTTATTAGCTGCCTCTAAGGCAGGCCTAATAGCTAAATTAAGGTTATAGCTAGTTATATAATAGGTATAATTATATAATTATAAGCTATTTTATATAGTAAGTATTAGGGCGGTATAGCTATTATGCTATTAATAAGAAGGTTTAAAAGAGGGAAAGCTAGGTTTGGTAATATACTTATAAGTTTATAGTTTTATTTTTTACCTAGTTAGGGTCTAATTAACCTTTAAGTAAAAGTATTATAAATAAATTATATATAATATATTATAAAAGTTAATTAAAAATCTTTTAAGTAAGTTAAAGGAAAAGAATTAACTTAATTACTAAGAGCTAGTATTAATACTATATAGTTAAGGCAGTAATTATATTATTAAAATAAATAAACCTTATTTAATTCTAACTTTTATAATAATAGCCTGCTATAAGGGCCTTATTATTTATATTATTAATAAAAAAGTTAAAAAGCTTAAAAGCCTTACATAAGGCTTAAGTAAAGGAAAAAATAATAATAAAAATATATTATTAATATTAAATACTTATAAGAGTATATTAGTTAAAAATATCTAAGTTAATTATATTTAATAATATTAATTAATTTTCTTTAAATTTAAGTAATAAATTTCTTAATATTTTACTTATGTTTAATTTTAATAAAAATTCTTTAAGAGTTATTAAATTTTGATAAGGTATTTTAATAATTTTTATAT
>JACTAS010000223.1:0-22414 GCA_014884825.1 Fusarium sp. 190-020-2 | reverse complement strand
TTCACCCTTTGGTTTTATTTCTTACACACCATCCGCAGTACTTTCGTTTGCCTACCCCACGCCCCTTTTGGAACCCACCCCCCCCCCCCCCCCCCCCCCCAAGCTCTGCATCCGTATCTTCATACTCGCTAATGTCCTTGACAGGCCTGGCGCCTAAACTAGCAGTGAGACCAGCTTTGAAGAGTCTACCATCAGTAATTTCCTCGGCCATCTTGACGTCATCCCCAGCCGATGTCTACATATTGGCATTCTTCTGAGCCTCTTCCTGGCGCTTATCGACACCCTCGGCCTTGCCCTGAGCCTGTAGATGAATCGATAAGCGACCTCTCCGACTAGAGACAGGTTTGAGACGCCGGTTCAAGAATTCCATAACTTCGAGCTTGGTCAGAAGCTTAATTTGTGCGGTGTCGCGTTGGGCTGTCACCGGTTCGTGTCAGTGCCGGGTGGACTCCTTGTCCAAGTTCCTAGGTTTCTCTTACCGCCAAACAATCAGACTCCGTTTGGAGCCCTAGAACTCTGCATCATTCATCTTCTCCAATGTGTCCGCATATCTCACGAGGAAGGCCTCGTTACGAGGATCGAGAAACTTTGGTGCCATCTCACTCTGTATGAGGAAGCGGAAACCATACGTCATCGAGAAAGTCCGGGGCATGCTGAAGACAATGTAGCCAAATGGCTCCTTAGTTCCGAGCTGATCAAAGGCTGGCCCACGTATCAGAGACTTGGTTCGAATATCGCGATCCTCCCTGCTGCCAGCATAAAATCAAGTCTTGACGCAGTGGTTGACGTTGGTAGGATCCTTGAAAGTCTTTCTTAAGACGTAGTTGGAGCCTTCGGTCAGGATAGGAGACCGCAGGCTAGGCTACTGGCTTTGGGCAAGACCCGGGGCTTCAATATGGACGCCACCATGTCAGTTGCTTTGAGAGCATCCTCCTTGTACATGTTGCCATGTACGTACACCTCAATGAACACCTGGCCAAGCATCTGCTTCTGGAACAACCTGATACCCTCCAAGTGACACTCGAAAGCTCCGCTACCAGCTCCTCTACTATGGAGTCCCGCTCCGGGGCATTGAGCCAATTGGTGTAGTCACCAACCTGATGGTAGGACGACTGTAGCTGCCAGTTGTAACCTCGGGTTAGGCGCTCCCTTACAGTCTCAAACGATATTTCTTGATATCGAAGTCCCGCATTGTTGTAACGATTTGATCCAAGAGCACAGGGAGCTTATCATTATAGCCGCTAACGTCCAAGAACAAACCACGAGAATCAAGACTGACCTTGTACTGCAATCCAGCCAGTTCCGCGTCGTATGAGTACATCTCGAGCGCATCACGGACCAGATCCAAGAACAGTCGAGCCTTGACGTTGTTTTCTGCCGAAGCATAGAAGAGGGGTGTCTTCAAGCTGACAATAACGTTGGCGCGAGGAACCCAGAAAATATCATCCTTCTTCCACTGTGTTCTGGCAATGCTATCATTGCGAATGACCCGAGGGTTCAGTGCCTGCTCATACATTTCCTGCTTCTCAACCTCGGGCTCGTTGGGAATGAACTGGTTCTTATGGGGTAGGTGAAGAGTAGGTAGGCGATCCTGGGGAGAGACTGCAAAGGCTTTCTTACACTCCTGCATGAGATCATCGGGAATCTTGTCAGGAGCAAATTCTCGGAGACGGCTATGGCCACTGAGCAACCATTCCCGAGGCAGAGTTTTCTGCATAACCGAGATGATTTGGCTGGTAAATCGACTGGCAGGTGTCTTTAGCTTGAACTTGAAATCGACATCAGCTATTCCCTTCTGCTCTTGGAAATCCACTCTTGGGGAGGGTTCTCACGCAGGAGAGCGATGTACGGGAAAAAGATCTTGACGATCTCAGGGTAGTTCTTAAGACCATCTTCTGTCAAGCGAACTTGCATATCGAAGATACCAGGAGTGCCAGGGCACATAGGGTAAGCACCAGCGTTAAGACCGTTCGCCCAACCCTTGGACCTGATGTACGACATGATACTTCCAGGACCCTCATGTCCGATAAGATGACTGATGTATCGGCTAGGCTGAGTGGCAAACATGAACTCCTCATCAATGAATGGGAAGTACAAGTTAAGTTCTCTCGAATACATGACAGGCTTTGCGAATCATTGCATGCCGAGATCGGACTCTCTGAAAGGAAGTTCGCCAGGCCATCGGTTCGGTGGAAGCTTCTTATTGACGACGGGCGAGAACAACTTGGCAATCCATTTTTGGAGCACATCGAGCGGTTCTCTATCCAGAACAGCCCAATTCATGCGGTTCGCTGAATACTGCTTGGCATGAAACGCAATGAACTTATCCCTCACATCGATTCCACGTGCCTCAGAAAGGGTCTTAAGAACCTCAAAGTTGCCGGTAGAGAAGTGACAGAACGGGTGATTGGGGTTGGACAGAGACTTTTCAAGCTGATGTAGTCTCTAGGTGTCATTTTGAAGACTCTTCTTGTTCTCTGAATCGACAGCTTTCAGCTCTCGGTCCAGCGTCTCGGATAGGAAAAGCGGTTCAATAAAGAACTGGGCGAATCGGTCGAGAGCCCCGCTCAGAGGAGATGGGTTGGTATCGGAAGGATCTTGGCCATTGTCCGGCTTGACAGAAATGTAGAAAAAGTAGTTCATCGAGGTCGGCCCTGTGTAAGCATTGGAGCTTCCGGAATTGGCGGAGAGTTGGTGGAGAGGCATTGGCTATATTCGTTCTCAATTGAGAATTTCTTGGTGCCCATTAAGAAAGCCTGTTGACAAGCAGAACTATTAGCCCATTTGTCTGTACAACATCACGGCTGTTGAATTGATGCACTTACATGTTCCACCGCATGGGCTGTACCGGAGATATCAGACTCGTCGCTGAAGTTTCCCACATTGATATCCAGCGCAGCGCTGGCCTTGTCCGTTTCGGAATCATGCATCCGGAGCGCTTCAAGTTCATTGTTAAGACGAATGACGCGATAATCTCGATCGTTGAGCGAAGGTTTCTTGACGGAGTCGGTAACAAGCATCATCATAGGAACGCCGTCTGCCGGCGTGGAGGTTTGTTCTTCATGTTCTGCGTGAGGCACTCGCGAGTTCGGAGTGTCGAGAAACGGTTCCTGGACGTTTGTTTGTGGGATGAAAGATGTGAGCAGAAGAACTAGGAAAGCGTGAGATCAGACATACTTGAGGCGAGATAGGCAGGGTCAAAGATTCCGACGTTCACGGTACGGTTTGTAGCGTGAGGAATGGTTGGTAGGTCAGTGCGAAGCGGAAGATAAGCAACGCTCTCCGACCTGAGGAAGCCAGGCAGCAGAAGGAAAAAGACAGCACGACTGTGACAGGCGGCCAGACGATCTGCGGCCACAGCCTATGGTCCCGGTTCTTCCCATGGGCAAAGTGCGGACGCCCTGCGGCAATTTGGAGGTAGGCTGGATGCAACGGATGGCACAAGGTGGATGAGAAGATGCTCACATCGAGAGTTGGTCCTGCATGACTAGCGATTGTCGTTGTTGGTGCGGCTTGGCGTCTCGACAAAAAGGAAGACTCGGATTGGGGTGCTGAAATTATTCTACACAATCCATCGGCTGGTTCCATCGGGGCGCTGTCTGAATATTTATGTCTTCGTAACTACTGTGTGCTTGACACAAAACCAGGGGCAGTTGTGAGCCTGACGGGGAGTGCCCCGGCAAGCAATGCAGGGTGAACAGAATCTGTTAGCGCTGTCCGGGTTGTGACGCATGTGCGAGAGCCTGGTCCCTTTCAGAAAAGCAAGGATGGACAGCTTCGCCTACCAGAGCTAGCCACCACAAGCCCACGCCACCCTGGAAATTGCCCCATCTAAGAGAGCCCTGTGCGCTCGATTTGGCCAACATGGGCCAGGGAGAATGAGCCTGGTGGGGCCCCTCGCTGTTGCCTTTCTGTGTGCCTGGTGAATTCTGAGAGCGGTGGCATGCATGTAACGCAGGCGACACGGAAAGGTTGGTAAAAAAGTGAGTGCGGGCGGAGACGAGGTCCACATTCGTCTTCCCGCCAGCAACGGCAAGACCAAGTATGTTGCTGGTAGGCAGGTCGGGGAAAAAATTGACACCAATAATATTAGCACGACGGTCAATGTGATGCTTGGATCGACCACCCTCACACATATATGTTCGTTCGAAACTCGAATGGATGACAATTCGAGCTGTTTTGCGAACAGCTAGGTCGCTTGGTACTGGGTAGCGACCGCGCTCAATCAACAAGCCTCTGATAGGTCTACCGAGGTGCGCCTGTTAGATCGTCTTGTCAGAAGATATTGAGATTTCTCATGGACACCACTCTTGACGTCGAAGGTCTCAAGTCTCTATCGGCTTGATACTTGCCTGTTGTAGTGGAGGTCCAAAGGCCGTACTCAGCAAGCTGAACCGCGTGACTAAAAGCGAGGACGATGAGAATTCCTTACGAGGAAAAATAGTTCCCATGATTTTTGGTGACCAGGAAGGTTAGCCGTGGTCATAGAAAAGTAGAAGGACTGGCACTCAGCCTTGTGGTTCAAGATTTTGTATTTGGAGTGTCGGAGGAGAGTGCCATGTTCTGTTTCACGTGAACAATAATGCTGAGAGATAGCTGTTGGATGTTATGTCACAGGATTTGAAGTCCGATGCGACAATGAGAAGTGAAAATTGCATTCTGAGCTTCTTGACCACAGCCATTGTATTAATACTTGTTGAGAAAGATGGAAGTCTGCCTTGCCGGCTGAGCCCCCCGTCAAAGCCACTTTGAAGACTGACCCCGCTAGCGCCGCTAGTTTCCGAGTCTATGAACTCATCAAATAATGATTGAGTGAGACACGCAGAGTGGCTGAGCCAATATATGACTAAGGGGCTCAGGGTAGTAATCTCTCCAAGATCTTCCCTCCCAACGACCAGCCGCAAATGAGCGTTATCTGGTTGTTGAAACCATGTTAGCCATTACATGATGGTTCTTTTTTCTCTAGCCATAATTCTGCGGGTACGACTCCTGAACTAATTCTCGACAGAGGCAGTATCCATTTCGCGGTCAACCGTCTCAGGCACCTATATGAGGAATTGCAAGCCGTAAGAATAAACTTGAGGCAGGTAACACAGGTAACAAAGAACACGGTAATTTTCCCCCCTTGCAATATAAGCTTCTACTAAAAGCTTCCACGATAACCATTAAATCTTATATTGCAATGGAGCCCTTAGGGCTTTGTTGCAAGAAGAGATCAAGAGGTCTGAATGCCTCTAGTTTCTCTCTCTCGACGAACCCACCACAATCCAAGGTTTGAACAAAGGCTAGATACACGATGACAGCAGTATACCGAAGTGTTGTCGGCAATGACTGCACGCGTTCCGAGTCTCGGCAATACATCCGCAGGTTCTCCATTATCTTCAATAACTCGACCTCGCCAAATATCCTATCACGAATCGAACAGGCTTTCGAGACTTGACGCAGATCGTCAAGTACCTCGGGGGCCAACACGCCGATTTTATCGGTATCAACCGCAAAGACTGCATCAATATTGCCCTCTTCGATTGCGGTCCAGACACGCCGGGCGGTGGACTCCTCAAGAAGTTTGCTCGGGTCGAGGCCAAGGAACCGCCGAAGCTTACGGAGGAGGATGACGGCAAATACGAGTTGCTGACGGAGAAACTTTGCTTGAGGCGTCTCAGGTGGCGGTTGGGCTGGGAAAGTTGTGGGCCGGTTGATTAATTCGTCGTCCGCATTGTTGAAAGTGTCCGCACTGCTGTCTATGTCTGTATTGCTGCTTATGTCCGTATTGCTACTTTGACATGAAAAGATAGAAGACGGGCGTGGAGATGACGGTGTCGATGACGGTGTCGATGACACAGGGATCAATTCATCGCTTGGCATTGTGCGTTGGTGAGGATCGACCAACGAGTGTAGAGATGGAATGTGCTGGTTTGTCGATTCTATGGTGTTGATCGTTTTCGGCGTGGCAGACATCTATAGTATGACAGTGAAGCTAAAATCTTCGGTTCTTATACACGACTGACATCCTTTATAGCAGATGTATTACAGCCGTCAGAGACCCCAGCACACAATTATGCATGTCCCTCAGTCATGTCGCTCCCTCGGCGTCTAACGACTAACATCAGTATGATATGTTTGGCCGCCGGATAGGGCTGGCGGCTTCTGTCATATTTGCAGCGCAGTATTTTAAGTGAGATGAGAAGGGAATCTCTACAGCAATCCCTAGAATGAAGGGCTTTCGTTACATTAACCTACATCCGTCGGACAGGAGAGTGAATCAATTATCGAGAATCTCATCTTGCGCTGGTATCGGTTAGTTAAGCTGTACCTTTTCATCATGGAGCAGTGATCAAGCCCTTGTGGTTCTGATAGCAGACAGCTGTAGCTTACATGGCATGTCATATTCTGCAGAGGGATGGCCATGATGCGGCTGAAGAACATGGTCGTCGGCTCCGAGACCCGGAATGTGCCTCCCCTGAACGTCGCAATAGCAGTTCGCCAATAGCAACATCCGTAACCATGTGAATTATGGCGGTGAGGCTCTATATCCCTGTCGAAACAATTGTTAGGTGTTCATACAAGGGACAACGCAGCATGTGATAATGCAAGCCACACTCGGCCGAAACGTATCAGAATAACCCAGACCAAAGAGAGGGTTGAAAATATTTTTTTCCTAGCAGCTTGGAGAAGTTACATGCAGAGCAGGGTTTCGACGCGGCAGGAAAACCATGAATGATGGATAGTGCTCGTTCCTAGCCGCCTCCAGTTTCCCTGTAATAGAGGCGAGAATTTGATGTGTCACTTAGCTGACAGGTTGTCGCGTATGGCTTTTCTACGATGACACTATTAATATCATGAAAAGCTTGTTCTGTCTCGAGTAGAATATAAACGACAGTAGAAAGGGAAATGATGGACGTGCAGGGGAAAGTAATAAGGGAACGTGTCGAACGGCGCTTAATCTGCACTCTCGTCTCAGCTTCTGGGATGTCGAGTTAGGTTTGATATACACATTGAGTGCGGATGCGGTTCATGAAGTCGTATCGACAGCACCTCAAATTCTTTTTGGGGCTCTAAATTTAGGGTTGTATTAGCCAACAGGTAAAGCTTTCGGCCCATGTCTCACTCACTTTCCGGGGTACCCCGCATACCCTAAGCCAATTAAACTAATACTATCAAATATACTTCATTCTACTAAAATAGCAGTCTAAGACTTAAGTACCTCTGGTTATACAAGTTACAGGTCGTAACCTTTGTTATGCTTCCTTGAGGCTGGTGTTCATGGCGTATTGATCAGCAGCCAATCGATACTGGGGTTTAACCCCATAGAAATACATCAATGGTGCTTCCTGGGAATCAAAGGGATGCTTATTCATTTGGCAGCTTGGTTGCAATGGGTGACATGCATCAGATAAATAGAAAGATATTTCTCGACACGGCTGGAAACCAGGACTCAAGGATCGTATTCTCAAGAGATTCTTGATGTATAATGTTGGTATCTTTGAGCCATTCGTTCGATTGACAAGTCTGGCTATTGATACTAATTTTGCTGTAACTTGGTACCTCATGTTCTATTTCTAATGAATTGACAACAGGCCCCAGTATCGCTCTCTTCCCATACCTGCCCTCAACAGAATCGAAATCAGTCTTCCGAAGAAAACCATAAGGAATCAGAGAAGCAAGAATCGGATCAAGAAGTAGAAGAGATATCCATCCAGCCCAATTCCTGAAACATCAACCTCTGGTCGACAACACGCTCGACTAGAGCGTGTAGACACGCTTTATACACTTCCTGTACGTCGTCAATTTCAAATCCGCTCCCAGTCTGACAATATTCTGTTACATATTTCCGACCCTGGGCCTGCCAAAAGACTCTAGCTTGCAAGACCCTCTTCTCGCCCTCAGTGTCCATGGTTGCTGAAGGATACGATTGTGATTCAGGAAAGACCAACTTGTATATGTACTCCCAGCGTTGCTCGGGGCCCAGGTCAGTGTAGTCTTTGGATTTCGTTTTGTTTCTCAGTTGGCTTTTCTGGTAATAGTTGATACCGTCTGGAACTTCGAGGAGCCCAGTTTCGCATTTTCTCTCCATGATATGGGTATCGCATTTCGCCACCGTTTCAAAGGTCTTTGAGCACCTTGGACAATATGGTGGCTTCTTGTGATGGCGTTTCATGTGCATGATCACGCTCTCAACCGAACGAAGATCACAACGTGCAAGGCAATGTCGATATCTCTCTGGATTTGAAGCATAGAAGAGGCATTTGAAGTGATCAAGTTCGCCAGGTGGCGCAGAGGACCGTGTAGCTTTTGAAAACTGTTGCAAGGCTTGGGATAAAATATGGTTCATGGCATCTTCAATCTTTTCATCGGTATAAAAGGCGGAGTCCCTAAGTTGACCCTCACAACAAGACTCATCTTCCGGAATGTCGTCTTCCGAGCTGGAATAGTCGTCAATGGAACGCATAGATTCCTGAAACCTTGACGTTGAGTTTTCGGAATTGAGACCAGGCATGTCCGTAGCGAGAGATGATGGGGGTATTGGAGTGTGAAAGATACCGAGCCGGCCTCAAAAAAAAAAAAAAAAAAAAGACACCGTAATCTTAGCGTTTGCGTCAGCGGATCAACGTTCTCCCAGAACAACGTAAGATAAGCCATTTGTTGGAAATTTTGACATGTAATAAGGCATAAAAGGAGGCACACCGTATCCTGGTTGCGTGTCGCGTGGCGTTAATCTGCCTTGTACACAAGAGCGGGGAATGCGGCTCAACTAACACCGCTGTCCGTTAGTCCAGATGGGGAGGGTATTTAACCAGCAGTGAAATTTAGTGATAGGCGGCGGCTGATTACCTGAGGTACTTTCTTTACGTGCACATGAACTTAAATCAATGCTAGCCATGAGCCTTCTCAAAATGCCCATCGAGATTGTTTCTCTCCTCGTTGAGCTCCTCGATGCTGAAGATGTGTTTAACATGGCCCTGACTTGCAAATATTTGAGATACATTCCTTACGATAGAAGAATGTGTCGTCTTGCACTCTTGGTTCGTGTCGCAGCCTCATGTCTTAGTGAGGTAGTCCCCGCTAACAGCACCTCAGAAAGTACCATATTCTACAGAAGCTCAGGAGGCGCACTCTACCAAGAACTTCCCAAAGGCGTTCCGTAAACTTGCTAAGCGACGAATGGCTGTCCAATCCGCGGAGCCATGGACAGTCGCCATAGTGGCTATGGCAGATCAGTTCATTTATACGAATGGTCACTTGTGCTACACTGTTAATAGCAAGCATCTCCGTGTACTCGACACCCTCCAAAAGAAGCCTACATTTGAGTTAACAGTCGATGTCGCACTGCTTCTCAAGGCCGCAGTGAGGGACTACGATCCTCAAAGACCGCATACATTTAAACCCCTTTACTACGCCGAGGGCGTCGTATCATGTCTCGCCACTCAAGTTCTCGAAGACTCCACCACATGCAGCTGGCTCCTCGTCTTCGAGCTAATAGAATCTCCCAGATGGGTTGTTGTGCAAAGGCCAGATTCAAGATACCCGCCCTTCGTGCGCAATGATAAGAATTACCTATTCTGGGGTTCCAAATCACATACCAGACTCGATGGAAGTTACGGATGGGGGATCCACTGCCTCAACCTCCAGACTCGTCAGTGGGCAGATTCGCAGCTGATTCTGTGGGGGCCTTGACGGGGAAAGCATAGGGTCTGACATCTGCTTTGAAATCATCGATGGTCAGCTTTACTGTGTTTCGAGCACGTTCAAAACAGAAGCCGAGGATGGAATGCGTAATAACTTCTATCAAGCTGTGAGGTTTCCTGTGGACAATGCAGTCCACGACAAGGGCGAGATGCCTCCAATGCGCAACCTGTGGCGTCTCCATGACTCAGAGGGTGCGGTAGACGAGCGTTGGACGTCGTTGCAGCTCACCAAAGACGAGAAAACAGGCAATCTCTTCATCGTTGAGACTCGAAAGGAGTGGTTCCCGGGAAATGCAGGCAGCCAGAGGACGTGCTACAGAAAGGAACTTCACTTTGAAACACAAGGAAAAGTTCCTCGCCCAGAGCATTCTCTACACACTCCGCTCGAGTCGGCCATGGATAGCCTGGAAGAAGAGGAATGGAGAAGCGAGGATCATATTGAAGAACGGTCAAGTGAGAAGATCCACATCGGTGATGGCCCATCTGATGCCACAGCATACACCCTCCAAGAATGCTTTGTGCGGTCATACAACACATCGTGCAATGCTTTCGTCGACCTTGTTTATGAAGGTGACAACCCTGACTCGGGGTTGCAACTCAGAGTACAACCCATGAAACAAGAGCCATCAGTCAGTTTGTGGCCACGAGACGAGGAAGCATGCCACCCCCATAACGACTTGCCTCAGCTCCAAGGTGTTGTCAGCCCCATCCGGCCGATCAGAGGAATCGAGTGGTTCATGGACGAGCGAATCTTAGTATATTCACCAACTCATATGGCATCTGGACAATTGAGGCCCGTCATTCTCATCTCATTCGATCCAGAGCTTGTTCTTCCAGGCTTTCCCAATTATCTAGCACAAATTCAAGATTCAAACGACCATTCCGATGCCGCTCCCCTTCCGGAAACCAGTGGCGGACCAAATGGGATACCATGGTCATCGAACCAGGATATCCTCGAGCCTGCCTCGCCAGGAGAAGGGGATCCAAAGGCATGTGCCAACTTTGTCAGATCACGCTCTTCACTTTATCAGACGATGAGCATGGGTAACGGCGATGCACATGGCTTTGATCTCTCATACCCACGTCGTCGATGATGAATCTGTGGGTGTTATTGCGGCCTCAAGCCTTTTCAATGACCTCAAGACCTTCAAAAGCCTTACTAAGTCTTACCATCGAGCAGCGTAGTCCTCTTAAAATTGGTAGGTATAAGAAAACTGTAATTAATACAGAGCGTTACTATTGCTAGGTGATATCCTGCTTTGCTTCAACGGTCCCATCGGGCCGGCCAGGATTGGAAGAACTCAAAATCTTCTAACACTTCGGCTTCCTAAGACTACTCTCTATTAATTGTCGAGGTCAGGGAGTATATTGAAGAATCAAATAAATGTGGATGTAACCCTGAGCATTCGGGCTCAATTGGTCCCCGTCAACAATGGCTCAGTATCCAGAACAACACACGATCATGTCACATCTGAGAGGCTTACTATTGGAAGTAGCGCAAGGTATCAACGAACGCCAAGTTGAGATATGCGATGTGGGTACTTGGAGCATACCGAGGTGAATGAAGATCCGTTGGTTGCGTAGGACCCCTTGCAGAGAACTTAGAGACAGCGGCACAGCGCGCCGTCATTTACCGCAGCACCGCCTAGCATTCTCGGCCGGACAAGTTACTGTGCCCCGACTATTGAACTAGCACAGGGGGACTCAGCATACTTTCGAGGGGTAGCAAGACTTGAAACTTCAAATTAAAATAAAAACAATATCCGGCTTTCTGACTTTGATAACAATGGCTATACTATTGCTGCTATGGTTTGTAACGACGAGAAAATTGGTAAAGACTGGTAGGAAGGAGTGAAATACTGTACGGCATGCTCATCACCGTCCCAAGAGACGTCCTAGATCATCTCATTTCCGTCCAAGCCTGTTGACAAGTGCTTGTTACGCGAATCAGTGGATGGGCGCAAAGCGTCTGGGCTGAATGATACTGGTGGAGGGGACTTCATCTGTCGAGGCATGGGAATGCTCTCGTAGGGAGCCTCGAAAGGAGGAGATCGGACACGCTCCTTTCGACTGCCGCTGGCAGATCGGAATCGCTCATTAGCCTTGTGAATACGGACTAAAATACTGCTAATATCTTCAGTGCTTCGGTCTCGGCTCTGGCCCTTGTGGGAAGCTAGAGCCGGAGGGCTGGCTTCTGAAGCTTGTTTATTACCAGATGGCAAATCATCATCCATGACAATCTCAACCATATCCGATGAAACAGCACCTGCCTGCTGATGTCGCTGGATGTGTTGAAGAGGGGCAGGAGGCGGTGGAGGTGGTGACGCCAAATGTTTGAGTCCCTTGAGAATTGGAGGCCCTGAAGGAGAGCGAGGGGGCATGGCGTACTCGTGAGAACGTCATCGTTCACCGGTGGCAACTGCGCTGGCCAGGATCATCTGGAATTGGGGGCGACATGCTGCGAGGAATAAGAGGTCGCGCTGGTGGCTGGTAGACGGTCGATGGCAGCAGAGTAAGGCTAGGCCTGGCGACTGGTTCCTCTCTCTCAGGCGACCGTTGAGGCGAGGTTTCGGGAGCCTATCTCTGAGAAAAGCCGGCTGGGATCGTGGGCACCTCGGGTCTGGGGGTGCTACCTGATTGATCATGGTTGCCCTCAATGATAAGCCTCATGACCTTTGGAGTTGCTGGAAGTCCAATCACAGGGCCATTACGGGCGTAGATGCTCCTTTGAGGTGGCACAGTAGCACTGAGAGGAGGGATATCGTCAGGCAGAGGCTTAGGCTCAGCCGTCTTAACCGTGATTGCAAGAGAGGGAGAGAACTCGTTAGGGTTGGGAATAGAAGGTGTCTAAGCACATTTGGCCAGAGACTTGCGGCGCTCCTCGAGTTCTCGGGGAGCCTGTTCCTTCTTGCGCTGACGCTTATCCTTCATTTGCTTGAGATCACCAGCATGCTCAGTTGAAGCAGCTCTGCCGTGAACAGAGATAGACCCGTCAAAGTTTGCAACTTCAGAGTTAGCTCTGCGTCTATGTTCCGAAGCATCTTGCTTGCCCAATGTTGATGAGTTAAGACCTCAGCTACCGCTGCGGCGATGCTTGTTTCTGAACTCCTCCTGGGCAGCCATGGCTGCTCTGTAGTCCTCTTCATCCTCAGAGCCTTGGTAATGGTGGATAGCAGCACTCAGAGGCAGGGGTGAAGAAGGAGAACGCTGTACAGAAACCCTCTCGACCTTGACTCCGGCCACGGAGTGTGAGGGCTGTGGGGGCGAGAGCGGCCTTCTGGGCTCCTGCAGCGGCTTCCATGGCTTGAATTTCGGCTCTTTAGCTTGACAGTCGATCTGCTGACCTTGCGCGCCAGGCTGGCGAATCTATCTACCGATGTAGATGAAATGTAGATGTAGATAGATGTAGATCTACATCTATCTATCTACCAGAGGACATGTGGGTCTTCTATCTATCTACCTGGAGGTCCGGTAGATAGACGAAATGTAGATAGATGCCAAGACCGCGGTGAAAATTGGGTGAGGTAGTTGTACTTTCTCGGTACTAGTGGCATCCTCCTGCTCCGAAGTATCGGTACCTCTGACAATCCCTTCCCTAACCGTCCCTCATTTCCCGATTTCCCCACGCCATCCCCCTTTTTCGCTTGGGTCTTGGTTTGATATATTCTCATTGCCCTTGATGCCACCCAAAACCATTGCCCAAATGGCACCTCAAAGCGATTTATTCAGTTACGCAACCGATACTACCATATCGGAAATATCCTGTCCCGAAGACCCAACCTTGCCTATGCACAATTCCTCGTCTCGCAGCAGCCATTCAATCATCAAAGACTGGGATGCAGTATCGCAAGCTGTCCGCAGCCATTGGGTCCTCTCAGCTCGAACTGGTCAAGCTACCGGCTGGTTTTGGGCTCACGGCTATGACGTTCAAGCTAGGTCCAAAGGCAATGAGTCTGGCCCCCATACATGGCTCTGTTGCCACTGTGTCCAGCATGGCGTTCCCCGGCCAAAGGCTTATGTCTCGTCCAACACTCGGAACATTGAAGGTCATCTCAGCAAGGCCCACAATATTTTTCATCCAGATCCATCAAAAGCAACACGATATATGCAGGAGCGGCCCCCGAATCAACTGACCCTTCATGATTTGGCAACCAAGAAACGGAAGAGGGACGACTTTCACGACGAGTTGGTTACTCGATTTGACAAGACCACGTTCCAGCGCCACGTTGTCCAGTGGATCACCGATGCAAATCTGTCATTTCGCGTACCGGAGCATAAAGGCCTCCAAAAGGTCTTTCAGTACCTGAACCCTTTGGTTCACGAGACTTCCGCCAATCTGACCCATGAAACGGTTCGGGCTAGGATCATCGACGAGTTCAACACATACAAATCGCGCGTCATCCACACGCTATCACGAAGCCCAAGCCAGGTTCATATTGCATTTGATGGCTGGGCGTCCCGGAACAGACATTCGTTCTTCTCCATAAATGCCTTCTTTCTCGATGAAGATACATTCCAGCCACGGAAGATCGTCCTTGGCCTCCCAAACGTCACCATAGCGCACACGGGAGAAAATATCTCAGCTGCTGTTATGGAGGTGTTGGATGACTTCGAGTTGATTGCAAACAACAAGGTTGGATACATTATTCTCGATAACGCCGCAAGCAATGAAGGAGCAGTCGAAGCAATAGGCCACAAGCTTCAGTGGCAGAATCCGGCCAGCAGAAGGATTCGGTGTTTCGGGCATATTCTTCATCTTGTCGCCAAAGCGCTCCTCTTCATTAAAGACAGCAATACACTCGAGGACCTTGATGCGGACGATTTTGCAGAGTGGACAAAAAGAGGTCCAGTAGGTAAACTCCACAACCTTGTCGTCTGGGTCAATCGGTCGAATAAGGCGACAGCAATTCTGCGGAAATTACAAGATGAGGACCCTGACAAGTCCTATCCAGGCACTCTTGATGTCGTCCTTGACAACAGCACACGCTGGCTATCTCAATATTATATGATCGAGCGAGCAATTAAGCTCCGACGCTATCTGGAGGAGCTGATTGACATTACGATTCAATCAAGCAGGAAATTTCAACGACCCCGATCTACCCGTACCCAGCCGCCAAGCCAACTTCCTCGATGTCTGGAGGAAGCAAATCTACTGAGTGACGCAGACTGGGATGCCCTCAGTTGGTTCAGAGATATTCTTAGAATGTTCGATTCTTGCCTTTTGCGGCTTCAAGGGGACTGTCAGCTCCGAGTTCGTAAGGGAGGCGCTGAAGCTCAATATGGAATTATTTGGCAGGTTGCCGTCGCATTCGAATTCCTCCTTTCTACGCTGGAGAAAGCAAAGACAGAGGCAACACACCGGGCGGAACCTAGTTACTATTCCTCGTGCGTCAATTCGGCCTGGGCCAAGCTCAACAAGTACTACACCAAGCTTGATGAGACGCCAATATACTATGCAGCCACGGTTCTCCACCCCGGTATACAATGGTCGTTCTTGACAAAAGCCTACGGTGAGAAGGAGGAATGGCTTTTCGCGGCACGCCAGCTCATCCAAAAGCTCTGGGAAGAGGACTATCGCGACCTTCCCGCTCAGTGGGAAATCTCGAGCAGTAACCTTCCTGCCGCAGTGAGGGCGCGCGAGTACAATCCATTTGATTCCTTCCAAGACGAATTAATATCATCCACCCGCCATGGCCATGATGAAGCCACAGACGAACTGGAGAGGTGGTTGTCTACAAAGCAAGACATATACACAACATACGACAATCCTCTTGAATACTGGTCTGCGAAGCGATTTGAGTATCCCCGAGTGGCGAAAATGGCGATTGACATCCTCTCTGTCCCAGCAATGGCTTCTGAGTGTGAGAGGACCTTTTCTTCCGCTGGTAGTATGGTTTCGCCCAAGAGGTCACGCTTAGATGCAAGCACAATTGCCGTTACTCAGACGGTAAGGTCGTGGTTACGGGCTGGGCTGCTAGAAGGGTATGAAGGTTTGCTGAAGGAGGTGGGCGACGACACGGCCGAGGATTAGCCGACCGTCTATCTACCGGATCTATCTACATCTACATGTAGCCTACATCTATCTATCTACATTGCAAATTATGACTAAGCATCTACATCTATCTACATAAGATGCCGGTAGATAGATGTAGATAGATTCGCCAGCCTGTTGCGCGCTGTGCTTGGCCCGCCAATTTGGCTATGTCACAGAGTTCTTAAGTTCAGCAAGTCCTCGGGAGACATGAGAATTGGTGGAGATGATCGCTTCGCCTTGGGCCAACTGCAAGCACTTACATGGCCACGTTCCTCAGAAGGTTCTCGAGAGCGAGCTGTTTGTTCCCGACTTCCAGGTCGACTGCACGGAGCATCCCGAGTTCTTGACTGGCTACGTTGGCGGCTGCGCTGCCTCTTGGAGTAGTGGCTGGCAGCATCCAGGCTGTGGATGTAATCTTCTCGGTTTTGCACTGCTTGATGACGAATACTTCGTCCAGCGCTCAATGCAGAAGTGACAGAGCTCGCCACGGAGGCAGGTCCGAGGCGGCGAGTTGGCCAGCGGTAGCGGGTAGAAGAAGTAACAGACTGCTCTGGAGATTTAATGTCTTCGTGGGCAGGTCCAGGCCGTAGCTGTAAATCCACACCCACAGGAATGCGGCCACGAGAACCATTGCGATGGTTACGCGACGCTTGTTGCATCTTCAACATGGTGGCTTGATCAGGCAGTGGTGGGAAATCTCCCTCACTTGGTTGGACGACGCGTTGAGCATGCTCTCGCATCATCATTGGGCTTGCTGTGGCAGCACGCTGCAATGCGGTACCCATCGTCATGTTGTCATTGCCAGATGGTGTTCGAGTATGAGTGGATCGAGGCTTATTGTCATAAGGAACAGCAGAGAGCTCAGCTGATCGGAGTGCATCTCGGTTTAGGTCTGATGGAATCTCACCAATGGGCGGTAGACGTCCGAGTCCTCGAGCAGAGACAGGGGTGTTGAATCTGCTGTTGTTTGAGGGGCGTAGGGACGCTGTCGTGGCCTCGTTGTTAGAGGCATTAGATAAAGCGGGTGAACCGGCAGAGTCAGCGATAGGAGTAACACTGGCTGCAATAGGAGTTTGGCCACCGTCTCCAGCAAAGAACTTTGACTTCTGAGTCTCGTCACCGAACGAGGTGATAAGTTTGAGAGCAGAGGTCTTTGCGATGCTGCGCTGAGGACCACGTTGAACACCGGGGGGTGAGAGAAGTGGGCTCAGGATCTCAGGAATACTAGGGGTCGTGGTCTGGAAATTGAGCTGTGCGGCGGATGGAGAAGTCCAGGGCTCAGTAGGCTCCTGGTCAGTGCAAGCAAAGCATCGAATCGCCAGCTGGTGTTGACCATGCTGAACCGCCCACTCTCCCCATTTTCTAATGATAGCAGCTTGGCGCTCCCAAACGCTAGGGGCTGAGAGACATGTGAGGATCAGTGCCTCCATGTAGCGCTTGTGAGAGATATAAACCTCAATAGCGTTGTTGTGGTCACCCATGCCAAGCATGATCGTGACCGCCGCATGAACGTCGCCAGCCTCCAGTAGGCGCTGAAAATATATATGGCCAAGCTTCTGTTGCGACGCATGGCCGCCGATTCCACTCAAAGCCAACAACATCCAGTCGGAAGAAGTCATGTTCTCAAATTTTGCGTTCATGATATTGGGATCAATATCCCCTAGCCACTTGGCCAAAAGAATACTACCGGCAGATCCTTGGGGATGTCTGCTCATCTCATCTCTGATCAGGTCTTCAACCTCTTTGTTCCACCCGAAGATGGTGTTGAGCATTTGGTGGCGCAGGTCGTCATTAGTGAGGCGGGCACTGTTAGCGCCCATAGCATGCTTGTAGGGAATATCACTAAGACGTGCCCGGGTAAACTTGAAGAGGTCGTGAACCTTGTTGTCGTCGGGGCTACGGGGAACTTCATTGCACAGGCGAGAAGGCCTTCTTCGTGAATGGCTTGAAACCATGGAAGGGACACGTGTAGTACCAAGAGAGTATCCCATGTAATAAGTGTCCAAATCTCTCGTGTTACCATGAGCACTGTTGCCAATAGTTGATGACCTGATCGAGGTTCCAGCCGAGATATAGGTGTTTTCTGACCGTCCTCTTGACCTCATGGATCCGGGGTAACGGCCAGGGGTTTGAGACGACCCAGCTGAGGATTTCGATAAGGATGAAAGTCCACTCCGACTTGAGACAGGGCTAGCTGATTCGTAAGGCTCATTACCAGAGTCGTAAGCTTGGCGTCGAGTCAGGCGAGCAAATGGCGATAGGTGATCTTCCTCACTCTCGGAAATATTCATATACAGGGGAATAGAGCTCGTCTCAGACTCGGAGACGATAGTAGTAGCCGAGGTCGCTGATCGATCATCAGTTTCTTCTGAGACTGGAGGCGAGGGTGGCAATAGGTTTGCTGGGTGTTGGTTTGCTGGGTGTTGGACATTGGCAACCATGATGGCCGGGGAGTTCAGGTCGAATTGCTGCACGGTATTATTGGGCCCAAGGGTGAACAACGTGGCACCTGGGCCATAGACGGCGAGGCCGCGAACAAGATCAAGAGTCGGGATGGGATCATGGGTGACGTGCTTTGTCCTAACATCCCATGACTGTGTTTGCCTGTGCATATGTTAGTTGAGGATAGGGGTCATGCAGCTAAGCGCGCGTGTAGCCTAGGGGGTTTTATGGTGGTGGCAAGCTGCAAACTTACGAGTCGGAATACTGAATTATGCGACCGTTATTGGACCATGCCATCCAGTTGGGTCCGTTCATGGAGATCTCAGCCTTCCTAAGGTTTCGAACCACTTTTGCAGGGTCATCGGCGCTGTATTTCTTTGCCACGCTCCAGACTCGTAAGTCACCGTCACGCATCTGGACAGCAAGCATTTCGGACTTTTGCCGAGAGGAAGAAGCATGCCATGCGAGGTTGACGATGGGCGACGGTCCTCTGGAAGTGGTAAGATTGTGCAAGATTGTAAAGCGTGGCTGCAGGGTCGCAACAAATAGAGAGCCATTTTGATAACTAAGGTCGTGTTATTGAGATTCAGTGAAAGATGTATGAGAACTCACCCAATAGCAAATGTTCGACAATCAGCTGATGGTGCCAATGCAGTTACAGCAATCTGATCGATAGTCCTTGAAGAAACATGTTCAGATGTTGAAGGCTCAAACATGATAATACTTCCTTTTGTGTTGCCTGAAAATCGTCAGTTAATCGTGGGAAACTTATTCAACAACTTACCAAAAGCCACATTGCCGTTCTTCATCCATGCTGCGGCAGTTAAATGCTTACAACAAGCAAGTCGAGAGATCTCGTCGCCTGTCATTAGATCCCACACAATCGCTGTTTGGCCAGCATCATAACTAACAACAAAGCGACCACCACCAGCCTCACTGTGGTTATCGACTGCCAATAATTGAACGTCGGATTCGTGTCGTGAAAATATTCGTTCAATGGTGAGAGTATCATGGTGACAGCAGACGACGGATGAGCCCTGGGCGTACAAGAACATGGACGCAGTGGCGGCGCAGGGGTCAAAGTACTTTAAATCGGTAACATGAGGCATCGTGGTGCTGTCTGGGACCTGCGCCGTCTTGCGCATTGTTGCAGGCCTTCTGCTGATGAGACTTGTTGATACGGTGCGATTCCGCGACGAACCGGCCACGCGGAGGAAGTGACGGGCCTTTTGAGAGCCCTGAGATGGTCGGGCGATTGAAGTGCCGGAAGTTATGTACCTCCGTGGCACGGTTCACAAAGTTTGAATCGGAATTCCCTGGCGGGGTTCGGGGCAACAAGATAGTTATCCTGGGAAAAGATTGTGTAAGGTGGTAGAACTGAGGAAATCTAGGAGTGAAAGGCGACTCACTGGGCATCAAGTCTTACCGACTTTGCCGGAGTTACCGCTTATATGATGGACCATCTATCGTGAGCTAGGCGTCACAGCTTCAAGCTTGGCAATCATCAGGTTCAGATCAGCGGTCAAGATAATGGGCGATGTCGGGTCAAGGAACAAGGACGGGCGGCGGACAAGAAACCCGGGCGGTAACAATATGGCATCTTCATGAAAGCTTATCCTATTGGCACCGCGGCCAACAGCAGGCGGAGTGGATGATCACCATGAAATCAAGACTCCGCTAGTCTATCACGCTAACAGGGGATCGGATGGTGCTGTATGGGGTAGGTATCGTGATGTGAGTGGATCGGATGAGGAGTAGATAGCCATCGACGAGGCAGGGCAGGTGAACAGGCCTTCAAATCTCTATCGGAACCACAGAGGGCGGACAGGTGATTGTCGACAAATCGCGTTTGGTGTCGTTATCCCCAAGCTAAAATGGACAACCGTTGGACGGGCATATGAACAAGGGTGTAAATCCAGACCAATATTCAGCTCAGGGGACTAGAGTACATTGTGATTACCGTCTGAGGGCTGGTTCTGGCGGAGAGGATCGTCACTAAAGTCATTGCGATTGAGTGCGCTCTCAACATTGCCTTTCAGGTGAGCATATGTGATGCTTGGTAGATTCGGGGGCGGTCCGAGTGTAGACATGTTGGCGTAGTAATAAGCAGGAAAGTGAAGCTCTTGCACAGCTGGTGGATCACCTTTCCAAGAGTCAATCATCCCCGCCTGCCCGAGAGTCCTTTTGGCAACAGCTGCAATCAGAAACAGATACCGTGCCTTGGCCTTGGTGGAAACGTCGAATGTTGAGGCCGCCCGCCCGCCGACGATGCGCCGCAAACGCCAATGCCCAGCGGCAGACCCATTTTTTCGCAAGGCAAATCGATCTTTCATGACTTAACTATCCTTTACAGGGCTATGATCATCTTCTATGACCTTCAGTGTCGGAACATATTCCATGGCCCCGGTCAGCATGCACCGCTAGACGTTATCACGTGTGGGCCCCTGATCCCTGACATGGCAATGCTTCAACTCCATTTGTCTACACAGGACATCGGAGGGCGTTTTCCCAATAACGCTCGAGTGCCTGCATGCAGATAAACTTGGTAGCCGAAGCAATGCATCTTTCTACAGCAGCAGGGAAGAACTGCTGCAGTAAACTACGACTTATGAGCTCGGTAATAGTTTTCCCGCCAAATTCCCTTGGGTATGTAGAAAATTAAGATGATCAAGTAGAGGCTTGTCTTTCACTCGACATGGTCTCCTGATAATGAATGTCTTCACCCCGACCACCCCTGTCGTCACTCGCCCTGTCCATCCAAGCGAGCTGCTTGCCCGTGATCTCTGCGAGCGCGAAGGAAGGTACCCCACACACAATTTTCCTTTTCAGGATGGGCAAGGCTCTGTTCGGCCTGTTATGTCATTTGCACCATATTAGTTAGCGCAGTCATTGTCTTTTGCACTGTGCCATGCCCGCTGTCTACCACGTGGGGAATGGGAGAACACCGACCGAAAAGTATTTTGGAGAACGTCAGAGGGATGTAGAACGAAGGGTCAAGCTAGTAGCGTTGATACTTCTGCCCATCTCTATAAAGATTTATCCCTACTCTTTAGCTATGTGTAAACGTCTCAAACTACGCATGAGCGTATGAAACGTTGCGATCTGAAACCTTAACGTTGTTGCTTCCATGCTATTGAATTTGATTCGCATAGGTTGCTCTATGCCCGAGTGTAACGCCACGCCGATCAACCTTTTAGCCCAAACTTGAGAGATGGATTCAACATGTTAGTGTGAGCGAAGTGATTGCTTATTTGCGTGCCAGTCACAGCGCCACTATCCTCTCTGAGGCTACCAAGCCTATCGTCAACCTATTCTGGTCGGATGTAGGGTAGAGTCACGTTGACTAGCAAGTGCTTTAACATTCACTAACGGCAAACAATAGAACTAGCCGCAGAATGACACGTCTCTCTCCTCATGGAACTCGCATTTTGGTGCCGCCATGAAGGGTCCATTGTCAAGGATTGCTCACACACAATTTGCTACTTCGCTGTGCGATACCGCCCGCCCTCAGAACTTTGCAAACACGAAACAGACCTCTTGGGAATCCACTTGAGACTCAACCGATAGATCGGTGCATTCGTGTTCCATTGTCGTCTAAACGGTCCCCGTGGTGGTTAAATGCCCGTAGCACCGGACTAATCAGGCCACTCAGGGTTGCTGTCAGTTCCAATGAAATTGTGCGAACGGATTGCTCTGAGAAACTACTCCCAAAGTCAGGATTTTAATGATTTAAGCCACCAAAGACTCTGCAGACTTTGTGATAAACGGTTTCTCGGTCGGATATTCAGCTCCAAGGCGAGAGCATTGCAACGTATCGCAGCCTGAGGGTCCATCGATTCGTCCTGTTGGCCAGTTCATAGCTCTAAGAGATTAAAACATTGAGGTGCTTCATATCTGCATTGGACTGATGCAGGTCGCATTCGCCAATTTGAGCCGGCATCAGCCAGCCATGAAAGCGCATGGGGTCTTGCTGCATGGGACCCACTCTCGCCTTTAGCCTGACCCTCCAGGGGTGAAGCATGCTTCCTCATCCTCGTCAACTTACACACCTTTGAGCCCAGCAGCACACCCATTCCATCCGTCTTGCGATCCCGGGGGTGTGTGGCCTACTGATTAAATTCGCTAACCGCAGGTGATTCAATTTTCTCATTAGCCGCCTTACTGGGACTAAGATATTCTACGTAGCAAAGTCTTATTGTGTGACGAAGCTTGTTCTGTAAGGCAAGCATCTTGACGCGAAAATGCTGTTTCC
>JACTAS010000222.1:0-22437 GCA_014884825.1 Fusarium sp. 190-020-2 | reverse complement strand
TGTAGTCTCATATAAATGAAGATTGCAATCCATATATAGATTTCTGCAGCAGAGGTTGATTTCCATTGGAATAGCCGTGACTGTGGCTTCAATGTACGACGGCCACAGCGAGCCTCTTCAAGCACGTGGCTAGCCCAGCTATTCGTGTAACAGGCCCAGCTTTCTACTAACGAAATAGGTACAAATTTCTGGAATAGCAACAGCGGCTCCTGGGGCAAGGCTGTGATCTTAGGGGCCCGAATTGGAAGCTTCAATGGCCGAAAACGGTAGCCGCGGGAGGGATCCGGAGCTTTGATTGGTCTGCAGGTATTATCAGCCGGCTGCTCACGGCGGCTATTAGCAACAACAATACAGCTATCGTCATACGCGTTGACCGCTAGGTCGGAGGCTTGTTGAGAAGCCATGAGGCCGTAGGGAATGAAGAAGAAGAAATGTATGATGAAATGGGCGGGGTTGATTCCTCTGGCCCTCCAAGTCACTCCATGTACCTCAGCCAAAGCGGGGGTCATGTGGGGCTCGGTACGGAAGTGTAGGCTTATGACACTCAAAGAGATAGTGAGACCACCAACTGTCTTTCAAGATTGCTTCTCATTGAAGAATCATATCAGGCAACGAACAGGCAAAAAGGGATAGTTGTTTTGGTACAACAGCAGGCTTTAATTGGTGCGCATAGCATCTGAACTGGCATCTTCGCTACTATCCCATACGTTCCTATTGGCTGCGAGAATAGAACGAGGTTGGCTGTAGCGTTGACAGCGTTGTAGTCAATTCAGCGCTCTGATGAGGCGAGGTCAAGACCGCTACTAATGCAGCTAACGATGCAGATCCACTGGTAAGAGCAAGGAGTCACATCCGCTTCACCACGCCAAGTCAATTCCACCTAATTTTAGGAAATGACCAAAAAGGCAGTAATTACCCCCTTACCCCGGATTTGATATGTTAAGAACAACTCGAGGAGTTTAAACTTTATTTTGATAGTGCTTACCGAAGAAAGGTTAACGCGTGCAGTTCAGCTTTTTACTCCTAGTGTGAGGATCATGAAGAAAATGTAGATGTATGCACATGCTATTACTAATAGCGTGTGGATAACCTTGACACGTAGATCCAAGTATAATATGACTATAATTAACTTTTACCCACTTTGGCAGCGCCCTTGCCAAGTTTATGCCTCGAGACGATAGTACCGATCTTGGAGGCCATGCCTCCGGTACTTTCGACCAAAGTTTAAAGATAAGGTTTACAGCAGGTCACGCGTTATGCATGTCTGTTCTTCCCGTCTGTTCCAAAAGATACTGGCACTTCGTATTGTTACCAGGTATGATTTTGCTAGTAGAGTATCTTGTGAGGATGCTGTTTGAGCTTTACATGGAACTTTTATTGAGTCACGGGGCATGTTACCGTTATGCAGTCAGCTGGGAAGGAGGCTCTTCTGTCATATCACAGTTCCCAAGGTCAGAACTGGCCAGAGAGCACAAGGAAGCGTTCCTAGTACAGGTTCCTGGCCGGGTGATGGAAGTTCTACAATCGAGTGGTAGATGGAATAAATTGCCAACAGTATCTGACTAGCCCTTACTGTCCTGCTACCTTTTCTCTTGCTCTGTAACACTTTACCGCCCTCTTCTTCGATATGTAAAGCCTGATCCATCCCCATAAATCACCTGAGCCCAATCATCGACTCAATCAAGATGATATATTTCCGACTGCACAACCGGTTAGCTACGGGTGCCTATGAAGCCATTTCTAAACCACCCTACTAACGAATGAACCTGCTTTGATCAGGAGTTCTTTGAGGAGCTAACTAAGGGTCAGGCGGACCAGCGGGGTAACCGTCACGGCAATGGGTAATAGGGCTACAGCCCCTGGTCCAATTATTGGCATAGGCACGCGGGCGGCAGTTCAGCCAGCTCTCATCCTTCAGTGAGCAAGGAGTGCCGTCTCTCCTGAGACCATCGTAACTGATGAATCCCCCGTTCTGCGCAACCGGGCCTGCAGCAGCAAGGCTGATGAGTGAAAGGGCGGTGACGAAAGAGAACCTCATCTTGATTGAGGAAGGAAAGGCTTCTTTTAAAAATGAGTTTTGTGGTTGATATCGGAAAGGGACTTGTCGAAGAGTGATAGATGTAACTGTAATGATTCTCTGTTATGTTTTTTAGGAGCAGTTCATGATTATTTATATCGCTGAACGTGGTACGCATAGAGACCCGAATACCTACCCTAAGATGGTAAGTCAAAGTTCCTACGAGGTTTGAATTCGCCCCAGTTTCTACTCTGGTATAGCTTGGTCATGATGCAAAACTGTAAGATAGTAGTCTATACTGGGTTTGTCACTATTCGGCCCGACTGGCTATACGGAACTGTAAAGTTAAAGGTCAATTATATTTAGGTTTAAGACTAAGGAAATACAAAAGCAAATGGTGCGACTTTGATGAAGAACTGCATATGAGTAGTATTGATTAAACGTTTGACAAGACTCGTCCGCCACCTCATTTCAAGGATATATCTATTGTAAAGCGTTATGTGGACAGGACTCAACCTAAGTTAAAATAATAGTTCAGCGCCCGGTTGGAGGATTCTGTAGATATGTAGGGTTAGATTCTTGATAGCGCCTTTGACTCGTTTATACATGATGATTTATACATGTGCCGATATTGAGTATGGGGTCACTTAATCATCGGTTCCTGAAACATAACGCTTGCTAAGAGACACCCCACCGAAATCAATATTGCGCCCGCAGATCAAGCTAGATCGCAAAGGTTCCTTTCAGGGGCACTTGTGGCCATGGCAGAATCCGAGTATACTATGTACTACATACTAAAGTATAATATACGAGGCATGCAGTTTCCTGGTGGGCGCGTCCGCAAGAAAAGAAAAACACAATTGCTTCTAGACCCGCTTCGCTTGCCGAGGCCGAGAGATACCCTATCAAGCCTGCGATGGGTCAATCCTGCCAGGCGTATTTTGATGGTTTCAAACATTTTTAAGCTAGTTTTTTCACATGGTTGAGAGCCGCTCGTTTCAAACCAGTTGTCTAGTCTTCAGCTGCACAGGCGCGGCTTCAGGTGATGGTCCTTAGTAGCGCACCAACCAGCGCCACCGGGACCCGCGGACGGGTGACAACGTCAAACTGGGCTATACGACCAAGGTCCAACACAAACAGCGGCCCGTTGCTAGAGGCTTCATGACAACTCTTGGAATCATCGAGTAGAACCTACACCAGCCATAGATATCATAATTCTTGGCATACATGGTCTCGAGTAAGGTGTTGACATTCCCACTACATGTTTGTAATCGGACAGACCTATTCATCCCACTTGTCGCCGATCGACTTCATGATTGCCGGTCAATTTCAATCACATGGTATGGCGAAAGTCAAAGTCGCCCCAGAAGTACAGTATGTAAATGATCTTCGAGATTGGCATCCACTTTAATGGGAACGCCGAGGCCCAATAGCAGCTGCTTTGAAAACAACTTGCGCCAATCACCCGCCCTAGCCTCGACTTGTCGCCCGCACTCATCAGCCCAAGCATCTGGACCCTGGTTAAGCGAAGAGGCTCAGTTGGGGTTTCAGAATGTTTAATGCATCTCGCAAGGTGAGTCCGATGGGATGTCCAATGTTGGGACCCTTTAGACCGTATTGATCCTTTACATCTTTACAGTAAGTTTGGTACTCAGTCTATGGCAGCTTTAGCATTATTGATCCATTGCAGATCACCCAAAACTTATGGAAACGATTGAATTACATCTTGAACTATCATTTGATCCAACTTACATATGACCTTTTGTAGGGGCGGATTTGTCGTGGAATGTTAACTATAGTGTTAACCTGCAACTGAAATTTCACGAGGACATTCACCACCATCTCAACCCTGTCCCTACTTACCCAACTGATATATATGAGAAAACTATATTTCTCGTGTTATTAAGGTTCTCGTGTTCTTGCTTTACATACTAGCAAAATAGATTAGCCAAAGACAAAGTAGGTTAAGGTATTTGGAATAAGGACTTAGTAATATACTCTATATAAACCTTAAAGTACGGTGAGTAAACTCTAAATCGAAAGCCGAGAGTATTCACATTTAGCACTAGCGCTATTAATCAATACGATCTAAAGCAAAGTTTGCAACATTATTTCCAGTATCTTATAAAAGCAATCATCTTTCACCGTTCCTCATCATCTGTTTGATAACCAGCCAACCTGAAACCGTCAGTTTTCAGCTACTTATTCATAAGTTTATACACTCGCAACGTTCTACAATACTCTCCATTATGAAGATTACTAGCATAGCTATTTTGGCATTTTTGAGGTATGTTAATCCCTTCTACACGTCTGTTAGCATTATCTAAAGCACTATCGTAGCGCTACCGCTACTGCCCAGACCGGTTCAAAATGGCTGAGCTATTGTAAGGGCGCATCACAGGATCTAGGCGAGTCCCTGTGTAAGAAGAAGGGGGGCACCTGGGGGCCTCGTACAGACGCTCCAGCGGAATACAGGAGCCGGAGCGGCTATTACGTAAGTCGATGACGCTCAACAACGTAATTCATCATGTGCCTGTCTATTAATGCATCTAGTGTCTTGGTGCTGGTTGGTGGGGAACTGATCCATGCCCTGCTGAATACGGGAAAGGCTTCGAGGTTGTTAGTATGTAAATCCATGTGTCGGCACGCCGTAAGCACAACGAATGTTGCTAATTGCATTTTAGACTTCAACACGTAAAGGTCCAAGTCACGAACGTGTCCTGGGAGCCTACGAGGTCTCGGGAGGAAGTTTTCTGGGGTCAGGCATAGTTTAAAGAACTGTCATGGGCGGTTCATTGATTTATTCATAGACTGTTGCCAGCAACTAATGGCCTCTGATGCGGCACATTAGTTGGTAATGTGATCAGCTGGTCGTCAGTAGCTATCAAAATTTACGTGCCCCTCATTTCTTGTCTCTGCTGCCACGAATGTAGCAACCTATCCTCGCCAGGCTAAGTTTAAATGTGATTCTATCGAGGCTCTAACGTGGGCATGGAATGTGTTGATGCCACTGAAGCTATTGCACGCAGTCACTTTCGGTAAGTCTTGCCAGAGGGGGCATATCACGAATGTAGTTTTGGTGTTTATCGTAAGTTCAAATGAGATTAGTAGTGATTTTGTCGATATTAATTAACACCATTTGCGTCATATTAATGAAATCTGTCATGCATTAAATGGTTTTAAGCTTAGAAGACATAGTTGGTGCTTTATGGAATTAAGCAAATGAGATTTCGATCAAGGGTATCGAACCGATAATTATTAAATATAATCTTATCGAATGGCAAGATGATTTGTGTAATTGAGAAATATTTTAAACCATATATATGTGTCTGTAAGAGGATCAGGGATTGTTCTTTCATTCTAGTATACCAAGCTGTTATAAGGCCGTCAGGGTGGACTCCTCTCCAATCTCTTCAATGATCAACCCACCCTAAAGTCTGAAAATAGTTGTCCTAGAAAAATGCACTTCCTTTCGCGTATTGGCAAAAGTATAATCCCGATAGAAAGTTCATGACAAGCTTCTCCAATATGCTTATGTCTTCCTACCCAACGACCACCACGTAATCATGCTCGGCAATGAACAAGTACGGCGAAAGAGTTTCAATGGGATATTTAGGAATGCCTGATAATTTCAAAGTAATTAAGCTTTTTGTGCTAAAGAAAATAGTGGGTGTGTCTTACTAGTACTGCCAGGAATGCTTGCTCCCGCCCGGACCTCCAGGCGTTCCATACACACCACCTACCATCCAGAGAACGACGTCGACAAACCACCACATCCCACCAGCACCGAGAGTCAACAACTTGAACACAACTAGAAGCCAGTGGTGGGCGTAGAACTGATCGATGCCGAGCCATCCCAGAAAAAAGGCAAGAAGCATTGCCGTTCGTTCCTGTCGATAACACTTGGCAGTCGTTGGACGCTCGTCAAATCCTCCCCAAGACCTCTTTGCCAAGTCGAACGGCCTCTCGATGGCAACTGTCCATCTCATGATTAGTCACAAGATGGTCGCGCTTATTGAAGTCAGTCAGACGAAAATAACGTACCGGTTATCCCACATGCGACAATGATTCTCAATACAATCACTCTGTAGACTGTTGCCAAAAGTTTACAGTGCCTCTCGACGAGAGACATGCCTTTTCCGGCACAGTGAGCGGTTCCGGAATGTACGGAGGTTCGCCTAGTAGCCCGGAAATGATTCATGATCGAACTGAGCGTCATTTGCACGAGGTAACAGCAGCAGCGACAACAGCAACAACAGTAACAACAGAAACAGCCGTGGTAGGTTTGAGCAGACGTAGACCTAGGTGGCAGGAATTCAATCAACTTGTCAGCTTTCAGGCCAATGCAGGCATGGAATTCTAGAGAGGATTGACTGGTCAATAGAGGGCGTTACGTAGATGAACCTAAATCATCCATCTGAGATAATCCCACTTTGGCTGTCCAAAAGACCTGTTCGCTCCGGGTACATTTGCTGAAACTTTTATCCTTTGCGCTCGAATAAGTCATTCAGGGTGGTCAACAATTCAATTCCATCAATCTGGCATCCATGTTAAGTTGAGTGGACAGCTTACTCATCGTGTAGTCCATGGCGTTGAACCACCACGCCTCGGATTTGGATTGATGGCGCTGAATGGAAACGGTTGGGCTCAATTATACATATCGAGCCCCACCCTCTGGACCCCCTTACGTATTAATCATCCTTCTCTGCTTGCCATATAATGCTATTTGCAGTTTCTTCAGACACATCTATCAGTGTGTCTCCAGCCTCAATTAGCCCACTTCTCACCCACGATCTTAATGTTTGCGTAATCCCTATCGTACTGGGAGGCTTAGTAGCTTTATTGGAGCCTCAGGTCAGCACCTTCATTTCAAGTATATCAATTCAATTCAAGTTAAGTAAGTCCATGGACGATTTTATTTCAAGTAATCAAGTTGGACCCCCAAACTTGACCTACCTGAATTGAAGTCAGCGCTGTTCTAAGTTGTCAACGTCGTTGTCGTCGCTTCGTCTCAAGGTAGCCAATCAGAATATCGTAGTCAAAACTAAACCATTTTTAATTTTCATGGTCAAAACTAAGCTTCATCTGATATAGTACGTTTCCCGTCTACGCTAGGCTATACAAAAAGTAATCTCCACATCTGCAGTCTCCAGGGGCTTAAAGATGTTTAATAAGTACTTCATATAATTCCATCGCTCTTAGCTGCAATTATTTCAAGTATCTCATGCTTTTCATCAGCAATTCGATGATATTTGACCATGGATCGCTTAGTTCCTGCGGAAGCAGGTCGTAAGAAACGCGGACGACCACGCCAATACGCGACAGCCCAGGATAAAACCGATGCCAATGTGAAACAGAGGCGAGCAAAGCGGCAGAAAGAGATATCTGAACAAAGGAATAAGCAGCATGATGATTTCTATGGCGTATGTCTTCCTTCTGTCTTACCTCCGATTCCAAATCAAGTCAGCGGCGTGATGGGGTTCCAACCAGCGGTCGGCCTGAGAGTGTCACCATAATGCCAGAGACCCATAGCCATATTCTGGAGCCAGATAATCTAGACATCCTGCGCCTCCTTCCTCCACCTACCCCTCCACTTGAGCCGATGATACCGGAAGAGATGCCGCCATATGATGGTGAAATCTTAGAAGCAGCATCTCCGTTCCCTGGACCCTTGGGAGATGACATGGAGGACATTGATTCGATAGCTATAGCCGACGACGCAGAAGCCTCATCACATGCTGATACAGTCCATAAAGGTCGAGTGGTACGTCTCGGACGTCAGTTGGTTGATCAGCTGATTAAATTTCGAGGATGTCGTATGGATTGCCACCGTTCAGCCAAGGTCTAGCACGACCAAGATTCAAGGGAGCATATTAGTCTTGCTACTTACATGGAAACGACTCAAGGTCTCTGTCCAGATGTCCTCGGTTCTGCCCGTATCGCCGGTCCAGAAGATGATCTTTCTCGGAAGATCAGCAGTCAAGCCGGCGGCAGATATACTGCGGTGTTAGATCTGGTGATCAGGCACCTCATATTTACTTAAGCCAGGATGAACAGATCACGCATGTTGCTGAGGTTCAATTTGATGTGGATAACGCCACAGGGTTTCCTACCAGTCTTGCCGTCGCCAAGCAAGGAATTCGATGGTTTCCTACCCAGATGCCTGTTTCGGATCTGCAGTCAGATCTCCATCTCTGCAAGAGACAGGTTCAATACTTTGATGCCACTGGATTCGAGCGTCAAGTCAAACGTCCTGTGCACCAAATCCGTCATTACACTTTAGGTTGTCTCATCGGATTTGAAGATGTATCATTATACCTTCTGTTCCCGCACCTTTATCGTGAAGAGCAGCAGTCCAGTCGCCTTCGGGATGAAGACTTTCGCACATGGATGGATGGTGTGTTGCTGCCTGTTATCTGTTCACATTACAGCAGTTCCCATGCCCAACACTACCCTTCGAGCTATGATCACAGTCGATGCAATGCCACCGCGCGAAGCGTTGAAACACTCGCTCAGCGATTGCATCCAGTTTCTCGTGAGCAACTGTTTATGTATTATCTCCCACCTGAGTCATTGGAAGCCGTTTGGACCTCTATATGGGACAAGGTTCAGCAGTCAGGGTTTCGGCATTGTCGCGATGTTACCATCCTCTTACAAGCCAAGAATTTGAAGGTCTTAACAAAGGATGTCACCTGGGCACAAATGATGGCACGCTTCCGGAGTTACTGGGTCAATGCAGTTGACGAGAAGTACGTCACGGCAGACTTCTACTTTGATATTGGAAAAGAGACTTGCCCTCAACAGGTATCTCAGGCTGTGTCCTACGTTGTTGGAGCGACAGACGATAGCGGTACTGACAGCTTGGCCAGTGCTCGTGCCGGGCCGCTCTTATACAAGCGGTACTGTCTGCAATCGTATGTATATTTGGCAGAAAGTGGCCCCACTGGCGAAGAAGCCCAGAGGCAGGTCTTCTATTCTTTCAGTATGCTCAATGATACCGGGAGCCTCACTATTAGGACGGGTCAATACTCCTCATGACGCATGGCCGGACTTCTCTACACTCAGTTCTACCCCTGTATTAACGAAATTTTCGCAGCAGGAAACATGCACGTCAGATAGGGCTTCCAGAATAAATTCAAGGACTTCATTGAAGCTTGCCCTATATTTCTAGTCAGCCTGTTTTTTCGTAAAGGCAGGCAATCGGGTTCATGTGCCCAAGCGTGGGCGGCATAGAGAGAAACAAAAGACGACTGCGAACATTGTGAAAGAAGGCAAATGTAAATGTGACGAGAAGCAAGGATGATGAGATGAGGAGAGAAAAGGCGGAGTGGATGGAAACAAGGGAAAGAAAGTAAAAGAGGAATGAGGATGGGGTAAGAGGGGTGATAAAAATTAATTAAAAATTAGAGGAAAAATAAGGGAAAAAGAAATACTAAAGAAATAAATAAAAGAAATCTGATGGGGGGACAGACTCTTCCTCAGGGTAAATCATCGCGTCATCTTCATTCTCAGGAGGAGCGACACACTGCGGCTGCCGATCATAGGGTATGTTTGTCTGTCGGGCCTGATCCACCGTTGACCCCTGCAGCAAAATATCTAACTGGATTCCTGCATGCGCCGGTTTAAAATCTTTCAAATCTTAATATGCTGTAGGGATTATCAAATTCCTTCAAATGCCGAAGAGCTGGATGGAGCCTGGGGAAGGCGGAGATGAAAGAGGCGGCCACCTCGTATTAATATATCTGACTTTCCACAAGACCCTTTCGAAGCAGTGGCGGAGATGGATGAGGCCTCTCGTAACATAGACTCAGTCGAGTACCACCGTTAACCGGATCATGGTACACCAAGCGATTACTTTAAGCATATTTTACCTTGGTGGTGAGTTGCAAGTTTCCTTAGTGGATTATCCGTGGAATAAAAGAAATACCCAGCTCGGGGATGTTCAGAAGGGGCTCAGCTTGGATCCAGGGGAGCTTTTTCGACAGTCTGGACATTTGAACTCAATAACTTTCCGCTCGGACGTCTAGCGGTAGCGATTACTGAAAGGGCAGACTTTGATTGGTGCGCGCATAGCATCTGAACTGGTATCTTGGCTACTATCCCATACATTCCTATTTGCTACAAGAGTAGAAGGAGGCTGGCTGTAGCGTTGAACAGTGCTGTAGTCATAACTGATTTCAGCGCTTTGACAAGGCGAGGTCAAGACCGCTACTAATGCAGCTAACGATGCAGATCCACTAGAAGTCCTATGCATCTGTCACTCCGTCACATAATCGGGCCGTATTTTAGTACTTCCATCACGACAATCCTGGCTAAACCTTCCTCTGAAATGTTATTAGAGGCTATTGCAGCAGAAATACGAAAGACTAGAGACTTTGACCAAGCTCGTGAGTCGTTCTGGGCCCTTGCAACGGTCTCGAACGCTTGACAGCCGGGAGCTTGGGAACAGACAAAACACAGGCGTCTCGGGAACCTTTGTAGGCGCAAGGACAAGGAACATTTGTGGAGAATGCTCTCTGCCCTACGCTCCACAACTGCCGAGGAACCACTCGGGTGGGGCAACATGCAAGCATCGTTTCGGCACATGGTAACTCCTGGGAGTACCAAGAGCCTTTCCCACGCCATCATAAATATATCTACTACATATGCAAGAAATTTAATTGGCTGGGCATAGAAAGAATAGCGCCTTTTCTCTACCTACCTAGAGTGTTGTTCGGGTGGGATGGGCTAGCTAAGATACGAGTGAGCTCTAAGGGTCGCGTGGCGCAATAGCTAGCCATTGAAGCCTTACAGACTCAAACTGAAACAACCAGGAGGCTACATGTGCCATTAGCCACAAATATACATAACAAGTAGAGTCCTCGATTACGTGTTGGAAAATCCGGGAATCCCCCTTATCTTCAGGATTCCGACTGTTAGTCTGAAAGTCCTAGATTTAGAGTTCAAAGTCCTAGGTGAAACCATCTAGAGATATAAACCCGAGAAGAACTCTCATCTCAATAATGAACAATCAAGTTTCATAAAAATATATACTTTCATCCAGCACAACTGCGCAATATAAACAATATTACGGGAATCGACACAGTAGTACCCCGGGACATCGCTGAGGTGTTGATTACCATAAGGAATTAAAAAGGCTAACATTTTCGGCAGTTGTTTGAGGCATTGGAATTAGGCGAAGCTATTTATTGCCACTTAGTCTCGTAACTTCTCTATTATAAAAATCAATTATCTTTCTACTTAGATCCTCCAAGCTTTATAATATACAGTACAAACTACCATTCAATTATTTACCAATATTGCCCGAGTTTTCTATACACCTGTTTCTGCCTCTGTCAACATGAGACTCTCTATTGCACTTTCGTTAGCTTTTGCTGCTCTAGCACTTGGTGCTCCAGCCGAGCTCGATATACGTGTAAGTGTTGTCCCTTCTGATTTCTAGGCGCTGGCTGGCTATAATGATATTGATATGTGTTATAGGACGTAAGTATTCTCCCCTCTGATTTCTAGGGGCTGATTGCCCGTAACAATACTAATGTGTTTCATAGTGTGTAAGTATTCTCCCTTACGATTTCTAGGCGCTGGCCAACTATAACGATATTAATGTGTTTTATAGGCTGCAAGTATTCTCCGCTCTGATTCTAGGACCTGACTAGCTGTAACGACATTAATATGTTTAATAGGCCGTAAGTGTTCTGCCTTCTGATTTCTAGGACCTGGTTACCCGTAACGATATTAATGTGTTTAATAGCCTGTAAGTGTCCTCCCCTCTGATTTCTAGGACCTGGCTGGTCGTGATGATACTAATGCGGCTTTTAGTAAGTAAGTGTTTTCCCTCTAATTTAATGCTGGCCGGATGTGATGATGCTAAGGCGCTCTGTTGAAGAGGGACGTCGCTGGTGATGGTTACTACTGGAATACGCGACCGAAGCGGTAGTTGTGACGGCGGTACGCCATATCTGGGCGGTAACCAGAAGAGGTTTTTGGAGGATAGAAAGCGCCCGATCGTTGTATGGAGTCCTCTACGGAGTTTAAGCTCGGCCGATCGATTGCGGGTTCCTGTCATTACTAAGGATTAAATAAATGCCATGAACTACACCAAGATCATGGCTAAAGTCACTCCAGTAGGCAAATGCAACTTAGGTCTTCAAGGCCACCACCAATAACATCGCATATTAACTGACTCAAACTAGACACTAAATATAATATAAAACTTACTAAAGGAATATATAATATAATAGATTGGGATTCGCCATATCTAATTTCTTATTACTTCTTCTTGCTTATTATCTAGATATTCTTCTTAGAAAATGCTGACCTTGTCGTCGACCCCAAGTATTACAGCCAATTAGAATCTAGTGGATACATAGAGCCCCCATTCAGCCAATTGCCAAATTTCGCGGGCAAGATCCATTCATTTTCGGAAATGTGGCGTCTCTATACAGCCAATTACTGAATTTCGCGGGCAAAATCCATCCATTTTTAGCTAGTGCAAAACTACCTCTCCCTAGATCTTACGCAAGGCACATGACGACGCAAAGCATTGAACAGATCGCATAATCTAAATCTCGCCTGGTCTTGTGCTTGAGAATCCCGCCTGATTCATCTTCTGTTATGTGTACTGCCCACATACCTAAGAATCCCCCCCGATTCATATCCTGCTATTTTTACCTCGTACTCTATTGAGCCTTATTGTCGCACTGGATGTGCTTAAAAGGGATTGAAGGTCGGGTCATTCATAATGAGCAGCAGTAGTGAGTTGATTGGTTCTATCTTCTATGTGGGGTATTCCATCCCACAGGTTTTACTTTAAATCACCCAGCTTGATTACTAAGGGCTGTTGTTCCTGAAGCTTGTTGAGACCATGCCCGACCTGCGACATGTTGTCTTGCCTGAAGGTGACGTGTGACCAGGCACCAATTAAGAATCCAGACTAACCCCTTGTCCAGTCAAATCTAGCCCATGCTTGTCGATTTTTCGAATTCAAGTCTACCCCCTGTAAAGAGGGGTAAATTAAATCGATTTTGGAATGTAGAACTAGGTAGGCTCATTGCTTTTTGATACCGACGGGCTTTGAAGGGCCAACAAAAATCAACTCAACTCCTGTCAATTAACTCAAATGGAAAGTGGGACAAAAAAATTCAATTCTACTGCAATTGATATTGTTATTGAATACTAGGGTCTAAGAGCACAGGTGGAGATAAGTATTTGAAAGGCCGGCTGAGCCCTTTCCTTGCCTCAGAGGGCAATGTTGTGCTTATCGCAAAGATGTGTCGTGACGCGTGATGGTCCGTTCAACAATGCGAATTTGCATTCTTCTCTAGGTGTATTTCATGCCCCGTGGGCGACATACGACATATCATTCATTAATTTGAGGGTCTGGACTTGCTATTATTGGTGGTGGCGGCCTCGGAGTAGGTCGGCTCCGTCAAAACTAGTAAAATAGTTGGTGGATTCGTTTATGTTGTGCAACGAATAGGTGCTTGAGATACAAGGCTTCACGTTCGGAAACACTTCTTTGAAATTGTTGAAAATTGCCCCCAGACCCTCACACGTCATGTCGCTCAGCTCTACCTGGAAAATATTTATACCCATGTTAAGTCTGCCGATCGCCTAGGCAGCAGGATGCTGCCTGTGATTTGGAGTTCATGGCAACCGTGAAGTTATTCACGATGGTCGTGATCCTTACCCTTGACACTTTATAAACCACGTTAGATGTTGTGACCGTTAAATTTTGAATGGTTACAGACTTGACCGGGAAATCCCAAAACTGCTTGTAGAGTGATTGTACAATTCAACAGAGTATGCCATGACAGCCCGACAGTAAAGCACAAGACGACACATAGAGTCTGTCGATATCATCGGCACCAGTCTGCTGCCTGACGCTGGTTGTAACGTAGCATTCACCATCATCATGAGCAAGTTCACGATGATCGTGATCCTTGCCTCATTCGAATAACTGCCAACATAAACGAATCAGGTTACGGTTTACTTCGTTGGGAACCTTGACCGTCACAATAACACAAAAGAAATCAAATGCAAACGATTCACCACTCTCCCCACTAAAACGCGGCAATAATTCGATCGACGATATCATGAACCGGAGTCCCTGGCAGAATCCTCTGTCCACCCAAGCAGAAACCGGTCTCATTACCGGAGTTGACATCACTCTCGTCGGGATGGCTGTTGCAGTGCCTGCAGTGTTTGCACGTTGTCCTCCCGTGCCTGCAGGTAGTTGTATGCTTGCAAGTTCTCGGGAGTTCATTAAAGATCGCTTTCCACTCTGTGGTGACACTGTAGTCACTATCCCCCTCAGGCATGGGTATGCCGTCCGGGAACATGATGGTGCCGCGCTTCGCGTGGAGCTCGTACTCGGTCCATCCGGCCTGGTCCGTATCATCCTCGCACTGAAGCTTGAGCCCAAATTTGCGCTGCAGACCTCGCTCAGAAATGAGACTGCAGAACTCAGCTATGAACGACTCAAAACCACTCATGTCGGGTATCTCGTAGTTGCCGTACTCGTAGGCCTGGAGGGATGCGTTGTCATCGACGAAATAATGGATGCCTCGGAGTTGACTGCTGTTTGAAGGCACGATAGGCTTCATGATCTGGACGACCCCATGTCCCGGGACTGGAATCTTATCAAAAGCCATCACTTCGCCCTCGGTGGTGTCAAAGTGCTTGTGGATCAATCGGACACTGACGCCCTTGGGGACATTGTGCTTGTTTAGCAACTCGCGGAGGGTTTGAAGATCTTGGAAGTGGTCCTTGGGTGCCCCGGCAACTTGGCTAATTAAAGGCAAGGTGTTGTAAGTGCTAGAAGGCACGAAGGTATCGATGAAGGAGACCATTGTCTTACTAAAGGACAAGTGCTGAGTGGACAATAGCTGTGTAATCAAAGTTGGCAACTCAAGTGAGTAAGGACCCTGTTTATGGGACCTGAGATGAAATTCATGTTGACAAGGTAGAGCATCTATGTCGCCTTTTATAAACTGTATCCGAAGCAGATCCCGAGTTAGTCAAGATGTAGAGCTTGTCAAAGGCAAGGATCACAATCATTGTGAATAGGTTCACGATGAGCGTGAACGCCACACCATAACTAGCATCAGGCAACAGCCTACTGCCTACGAGATTGGGAGATTGAACACAAGTATGAAATACCCGACCTTTCGTCGGCCGTCGAGAAAGGAAATCAAAGCGTTCATCTGGTCCTCATTATTCATCCGTGCCTGCGACAGAGCGTTGGCTTTTTCATGTTGACCCGATGGCCTTTTCCTATCGAATCATACGCTGTGATCGGCTTGGTGTTGTGACAGTCAAAATCGATAAATAAAAATAGGCGACCAGGGTAAGACAGGGCCACCAAGCCTAGTTGAGTAGCAATATCAGCTACTTTCGCCTGGCACATCTCCTCAGCTCACTGTGCGAGTTATTCAATGCCTATCATGAGACGCTAATAGCCGCCGCGAGCGAAAGTGTCACAACGCCCGGCGGCCTGGCTTTTCTCTGGCTATAGGCATGTGATGTCGCGCTTTTGTAACTTGAAAATGGTTGGGACAAGCGGCATCGGCTAAATTACGTGGAGAATCATGTACCTTTTGTCCTTGCATTTTAATTGGTCAGACATCTCCAGAGTGACCTGGCGGAAGCCTTAACTCATATGAAGGGATAGTTAAGCTATATTGGGTATAGTTGGCCTAGATTTGGGTCACAGAGCGTCTCAAGAAAGCAGCTACAAACAAGCGTCGTCCAATCCATCCCTGAAGCAGCAGTTGAGGAAGAATGAGGAAGAATGGAGCGCTTCTGGGAGACGCGAGCAGAATGGTGTAGAATTGTAAATAGCCTAGCGTACTTGGCCCTATTAGGTTAGTCCTCCTGGGAGGAATAAATTTCGTTAGTTCGTTCATACGACGAATCAACACGTTCAACCACCAGCTCTGCTCCGCTGGGCCGCAGGCTACTTGGGCGGGGAAACACGTCCCCACAGTCAGGCATTCCGTCACCGTGAGCCATCTCGAGAAGGTCATGTGCATTTTATGAGCATAAAGCTACCCTTCCTCGTTTTCTTTACATCATTAATCTTTTTACGCTTGCCTTCCCTCCTCTTAAATTTCGCTCTTTAGCACCATACCTTCAACATCGGGGATTTCACTTGAATAGGCCGGCCCTATTGACTTCACACAACAAATTTTCGAGGTAGTTCCTCATGTCGCTATTCAAGCGTACCTGGAAGCCCTCAACCTCAACCACCCACTGCCTTTCGCACTACGCAGTGTTCTCCATTGGCGATGGAAAATAACCCGGCGGTAAATCATCCGCCAGCTCCACCGGCCACCGCGACGGACGACCAAGAAATCCTTGACAACATAGACGGCCGCATGCACGGCCCCATGAGCGGATTTATCAAAAAATATTTCAGCAACTTTCGATATGTTCGCCTAGATGATGTTTTGGAAATTCAGGCGGCTGGAAGAATCAGTAGCCGCTGTGCTGTTCCATCTGCTGCCCCATCACCCGACAATTTCCTACCATGGTTTTCTAACTACGTATCACGGGAGCTTGACGGCGCTCGAGGCTCGTGGCATATATCAAACGTTAATGTAGCATCCCAGCACGAGAGTGTTGACGATGGTGCACGACTCCTCTTGACCATGCCCACTTCGCTGGCCTCCAACGTACAGACGAGATGGGACCATGTTCAGGTTATTGGCCAGTTTTACCACCGTGGTTGCGTTTGTTATAAGGATGGACTGTTACGTCTCTGCCGGTCCGCACACCAGGTCTTCGCCAGTCAGCCTACGCGGCTCTTCTTACATGGCTTCTATATACGCAGTTCACTGATCGAACTTTGGGTCTTCGATCGATCTGGTTTATATTGTAGCGACGTATTCGACGTTCGGAAAGATTTCATCCAATTCCTCTCTATTATTCTCAGCTACCAGCGGATGACGGACCAGGACCTGGGCAAAATCAACATCATCGAGACGAATAAGGTCGGCAGGTACATTATTCTTGATACTGTGGCAAAGCCCTCTTTAGGAAAGCTCTATCTCGAAAGCCAGCCAATTGCGTCTCGTGAAGGCCTTGTTGGCACTGGGACAACGTGCTACCGGGCTAGAATGCCTGATTCGAATCGATGGAATTACGTCTTGAAGTTCAAATGGCGTTGGGCCAGGGAGCGTCCGGAGGACGAACTTCTAAAACTAGCCAAGAAGAAATGCGTCTGGGGTGCCGTCTCCCTTGATTATTACAAAGAAATTGAAAGTACAGCAAATCTGCGCCGAGGTCTCCGGTGGGGGACACACAGAAAATTCGCCAGGATGCACTTTCATGAGAGACATGGAAGTATCGAAGGGCAACAACTGGAAGTTACTTGTCATGCCGCCGGACTTGTCGAACATACAGAAACAACCCACAATTTCTTTCAGAATCGCATCCTTGCCTGTATTGTTACTTCTCCCGTTGGCAGACCCCTTCACACTTTTCAATCGCTAACAGAATTGCTTCAAGCGATTCGTGATGCTATCAAGTGTCACCGATCACTCTGTTATGACGCCAAGATTCTTCACCAAGATATATCCCCGGGGAACATGATCATTCTGGATGACCAGGATGAAGGAAAGCCGAATGGGATCCTGATAGACCTCGATTCCGCAACAGAGGTTACCGAAGGACTAGGAGCAGAGCTTGGGATTACAGGCACAAGACCATTTATGGCCATTGGCGTTCTGAAGGGAGAATGTCATACTTATCGACACGACCTAGAGTCCTTCCTTTACGTTTTCCTGTGGACCGTCATAACGAACCACACAGAGAATCCCCCAGAGACAAGCAAGCTTCGACAATGGAGTAATGGCGACTGGAACGAACTAGCGGTACGCAAGGCTCTTGACATGAATCAGGATAACTTTCGGAATATTTTGGAGGAATTTACTCCTGAATTCCACTCCCTTAAGCCGCTCGCCGAAAGTCTACGCCAAATTCTATTTCCCCTACGGGATGGGGTAATTTGGACAGGGACCGACGGCTCTCCTGAAGCTGTAAGAAAGCTCTACGATGGAATAACACGTGCCTTCGAAGAGGCCATTGCCTCTGAGGGTGGAAGATAGGTGTAATTGATTTGTGAATGTTAGTTCTGTACCGCGTCCAAGTTCTACTCCAAGCGTAATAGATGACACACCCGCAACATGTTTGCCATCTCCGCAGCTACAACTCGCCTACCTGAACTACGTGATCGACGAAACTGTGACCGCGTTTTGTAAAGCTTAGCTGCATGCATTCGGCTGGCTCTTATTTCTACTGCCAGCCGCCTGTAAGCGCCACAAAATTTCCCATACAAACTTAATTATTCGGCTCCCAGCCGACGCAGGACATAATTGTCAGGGCGATCGTTCGGCCCACAATGATGACAGCCTACCCAGCCGTCCCGAACACGACATTGCATAACGGTCTTGCCTCGAGTTTCACGAATTGTATTGCGCGATCACCGGCCACCGATCCAATAAATAGCCCAGTTCATTCAGAAGGCTGTGGGCGATCGACACGAGCAGACACGGTCTGATCCAGAACGCCTAGCACCATTAGATCGACATGGGCTAAGCTTAATTTCGTCTTTCAGCTAGTCACATATTCCAGGGGTTCTCTCACGATTGCCGACTAATACGCGACCGACTGAACTAATAGTTTGCCTGGATGTACCGAAATGCACGGGCCAACTCTGACAATCTACAACTCACCAATCATCGTTCTCATTTTGGCTGCCCCCGGTCACTTTTAAACTTCAAACCAGTACAGCATAATCCTGCTTGGAATTAATTAATACTTGATATATGATATCGTCTTAATGTCGGCTTTGAATGTATAGTAAAATTATATATTTTAACCGATATACTCTCAACGACTCCCCCCCAAGTCTTCAATAACGCGATTTGAGGTTGTATGGGGTTTTGTACGACTTAGCCTGGCACGGTCGTTGCTGAATTGTTGTTAGAGAGGCAGTCACTAGGAAACGGCGTCAAACTCTGAGTTTGACCTGCGCCCATTTGAATACAATCGTCGCAAACATTCAAACTCGACACGCTAGGAAGTGCAGCTAAACACGGCGCGCGAGGCGGCGACGCTGGGTAGTCCGACAGCAGAGAGAGAGCTATACCTGATGTGGAAATTGGGACGGGGCCCGTCCCATTTTAGAACTCCCGGGCGGAATAAATTTCATTCATTTATTGACCGTCATTGCTACCCCTTTTCACTCTGGCAATCTTGCATGCCCTCGTTCATCGTCTTACGGCGGACTAAAATGGAAGCTGAACAAACTATGCATGGATCTCCAGTGCTGACTCCTCCTCCTTCGTCAAATGCACGCCGTGGACCACTCTCCAGCAAAGGCGACAATGCATGTCAGCCTCCTCATATTTCGGCCGACGTCTCAGCTCGACAATCGTCGCCGCCTCAGGACACAGCGAGACATCTTTATGAATTCAATCATTTCGCAAAACTACCCGCAGAAATCCGAAGTGAGATTTGGAACCTGGCGTTCTCTCCATCTTCTCCTCGAATTTACATTCCGTACGCGCGTCGAATAGAAGGAAGTGGGAGGCACTACCGTCACTATCAACACGATGTGCCAGGACTTATGTTCGTGTGCAAAGAAGTCCGGGAAACCACCATCAGAAATCGAAAACTTTCTCTCATCTCGGGCAGATATGACGTCTGTACCTGTGAATATGTCGACCGCATATATGGCTGGGTTGATCCAAAACGCGACTCACTCTATATTGATCTCCGCTGGGATATCTAAGATCATTTTGATGATATCGAGAACGTCTTTGAAACTGTAATTCTCTGTCCAAAGCACATCGTGAATGCGATCCATCTGGAGGAACTGTCTTGTTGGTCTACATCACTATCTGGTTTTTATTCCTCGGAATCACGCCCATCGTATTCGTCGAGGGTCAAAGAACTACAACTCGTGTGCCGATCATACAGCCTCCCAATCTCTAGGTTCTCGGTTGGAACCCAGAATGACTTTTTAGTCTTTGACCTTGACAAGGAGAATGATGTAAACCGGTTTCTAGCGTTACGGAGCCGTCTTCCAAAGTGCGACAATCCCTGGAACGATATCGAAGATGGTTTGCGTCGAGAAAAGAAACCTTGATTGGCAACTTGGAGTACTCAATGATTGGCGTGCAGGGGTAAAGCGTTTCGAGGGCCGATATTATATACGGCTTGGTGACGCCGACAGCGAAGAGATGCGACAACTTCCCTTGCCAAAGGATGTGCAAGTAGACGTTTGGGATGTTTTTAATGATACTTGGGCTGATCCCGATGGCATTTCGGATGTTTTTCATGGCTATTTTTGGTTTATGCTGACGTGGGTGGATTATGCAACTTTGGTCAGCCAATTTTGGGCCTCCTCCATCGGTGTAGAAACATTTCCCGAGGTACGACAGATTGTACAATTTCATCTGGAAGGACAAGACACGCGATTGACAGCTTCATATCTGAAATGACGTATATAGTCTTAGATGAGTTTCGTTCTGCCTGGGTTACTTGAGACGCTATCTTTACTCTCTATCAAACAGATGAGTGATGCTATACAGAGCGTCGGATACGAAAAATAAGATCAACAAACACCATCTAGGTCAGCCAGAATGCCGGAGCACTATAAGACGGCCAAAATTCCAATGCAAACCACGGGTAATGCCCATCGGTATCGGACCCGAAGCCAAGTCAGGCAGGATTGTCATCTTCCCTTATTAGTTGCTGAATCAACGACAGCGCTAGGCACGACGAGGTCATAAGGGGAGGAAATCATGGATGAGCTCAAGTACTCAGACAGTGGATAAGAGTTAAGATTTAGCATCGGGAAGAGGAGGTGCTGATTGAAGTTTAAGTGTCCAAATTATCTATATTGCCGCTCCTTAACTATTTTGCAATTTATTACTCCCAATGTCTCGTCCGAATTGACTTCTCACATTTCTGGCTGGCTGTATGTTGAAAGAGCAGACCCCAAGCCCATATTCACGCTGATTCTTCTAAAAGCCCACGGTCTTGCCACAGTCGCACACCCCACTCGCGTTGATATTATGAAAAAGCTGACTAGGCATGGGCGTAGGGAGTTAGCTAAAAATACTTTCTATACACTATACCCAGTCTCAGATTTATTTAAATATCATAAAAGCTCTTTTTATCTTGATTCTTGCTCTCGTTGTGACGTTATCGCTCGTATTAGTTGTGAACGTCGTCGTCGATACATTGGCCCACTGCCAGCCCATAGCCAATCAGAATTTCTTGGTCAACACTGCGGATAAATCTGATTCGATTTTCGTGGTCAGAACTAACCCTTGCCTCTAATCATAAAATCCCTCCGTTAAAAATTAAGTAAAGTCTTCCTCCTGTAAGGTGGGGCTAATTTAATCAATTGCACAACAATTGATTTCGGACTGTAGGACTAGGTTGCCCATTAATCGTAGGTGCTTGGTTGCACGTTCAAACATGCCAACACTTGAATAGCGGTGCGTCAAGCACTGGCTCACTAACAGTTGTCACCCTGACATCCATATTGTGTCGTCTGTTAGCCTAAACTACTAATGAATAGACCGTGTTTCCATGTGTCATCATTTACGCGTTGTAACCTCACCGTCGAAGCCAGGAAAAATATATACGGCGGGTTTCTTGCAATCTTACCACCTAATCCATTTTTGGATATTTTATGACCAAATTTCAATGATGAATCACTGACGCTAGACCCACACTTCACTACAATATAAAAACCATCTCCCGAGGACTATAATTTCTCATCGTTTCACTACCTACTATACGCTCTTCATCCACGGATTTCTCATCCCGACACATTATGGGTACTTGGTGCCGCATTTTCATTCGCTACAAAAGCAAATTCATTCTCGGCCAATGCGGCAAGGGCGGCTACATTGACGAGCAAGGGATTTACCTCTTGAACTTCTTACGTTCTCGCCGTAACATCCTGCGATTAAAGGAAGGACTTGAGCACATTGAATATATAACGGACGATGAGGCAAGCGAGTGGAAGTGGAAGATTGATAAAAAACTTGGCGGAAATGTGGCTCTACAAAATGATTGGATGTCATTTTGCGAGAACGTCGGTACTAGCTTGCCACGAGAGCTCCAGGATATGAACACATCCCTTCACCCCTGCACCGGTGCCGCCATCCTCAAGCTTATTTCCGATTCCACGGCCAAGCAAAAGGTTCAGTTGGTTAAGGAACTACATTGCACTAACTCCTTCGATGAGGAATGGCATTATGTTGTAGACCTTGACAGAAGTCGATTGGAGGTTTATCATGGCCTCGAACTGCCGCATCCTGACCATATGTTCTTCGGCCACTATCCAAACGAAAGCCGGGTCCCGAGATTGAACTGTGCCTACACTTTTGCAGATT
>JACTAS010000221.1:0-22507 GCA_014884825.1 Fusarium sp. 190-020-2 | reverse complement strand
AACACGCATTGAATCTACCATTAAGAGACGTGACACTTCGACAACGCTCAGTATACGCCCTACGCCATCTGCCAACAACAAACCTAGCACGGCTTAGTTTAACACAGTTGGACCCAACCGTCACATATAAGGTAAGTAAATTAAGAATTTTAAATATTAGTTTATAATAACTATAATACTATTATAAAAGATTTTAATTAAAGGATTTTTAAATATTAATAATTTAATTATAAAGTTTATTATAATTAAGCTTTATAATTATTTTATAACTTTAATTAGTTATAGTATTTTATAAAGTTTATATTATTATACTTTTATTTTAATATAAATATTATATTATTTAATAACCTTTTTTACTACCTTTTATATTATTTAATATCCTTATTATAATAGTTATTTTAAGGTTTTAATAACTCCTTAATATTTATATAATAAATATATATAAAATCCTTATATAAACTCCTAGGGTTTTCTTAGGATTTCCTTACTTACTTCTATTTATATCTATCTTAAGGTCTGTATTTTTTAAGTAAATTAGTATTTTCCTTTCTTATTCTTTTTTAATACTTATTCTTTTATTTTAGTAATACTAGTATTATAATCTAATTATTAACTAATTTCATTTACTTTTTTATTTTTAAATCCTTTATAGTAAATAATTATAAAATTAAATTTATATAAGTATTTTACATAATATAATTATTATTAATTAAGTTTATAGGTTATAATAAAATATAAGATATTTTAATTATTAATATAAACCTTAACTTAGTATTTACTTTTTATTAAATAGTATTTAAATTCTTTAAAATTGTTAATAATTACTAAAAACTCCTTATTATAAATTAGATAATTAACTTTTACTTTATATAGTATATATAAGTAAAAGGCAATAAGATATAATTTTCCTATATTATCTTATTAACTAATTTATCTTCTTAAAGTAAAATTTAATAAATCTATTTCTAATTTAATTTCTTTATTTAAATTAAATATTATTAATATAAGTTACTAAGGCTTACTTACTTAAGTTTATTAAAGGCTTGCTAGGCCTTATTACTTTAAGTAAAGAGTTTATCCTTCTTAATAAGTTTTATTAAGGGGTTTATAATTTTACTAAAGTCCTTAATAAATTATTTATAGTAATTAGCAAACCCTAGAAAGGCTTATATTTCTTTAATATTATTAAGTTCTTTTTATTTAGCTATTATAAATACTTTCTTTTTCTTTATTTAAATTTCTCTAGATATAATAATATATTTTAAAAAGTCTATTTTTATAATATAAAAATAGCTTTTCTTTAGTTTAATTAATAAAAGAAATATAATTAATTTATAATAGGTAAACTGCCTAACTAGGCTAGATAAAGTTAAAAGTATTATAAGTATAAATAGGGATAATATACTTAAGGAATAGAAGCTGCCTGTAATAGAATAGGTTTTAAATAGGTAAACTAGTCCGTACTAGGTTTAATGTTTGCAGAGTTATAGGGCGTTATATTAAGTAATTATAAAGTATTATATCTCTTAATAGTAAATAGAGCGGGCTAGGCGTATTTAGGTAAAGAAGTCTTATTAACAGCTAGTAAGCTAGAATTTATAAAAGTGCTAATAAATATATTCTTATATACTTAAGGTTGTAATAAGGACTAGTAGTAGAATGGGGTTAGTCCCTTATAGATTGATAATATTTATGTATTAGTTTAGATAGATTGTTAAAGGAAAGTTATTAGTCCTTATCTTATTAGTAGACTGAACTGTTTAGAAGGTCGGTTTAGTATAAGATAGATAGTTCTGTCTTTAATTAAAGAAAAATAATAAGGCTTATATAATATAACTGCTAGGGTTATAACACGATCTCTCCCCTCTGTTAGGTCTTGTCTTTAAGACCTGTATATCTATCCCTTTATTAGTTTATTAGTTATAAATCTAAACTTAATCCTATTTCTATCTAAATGCTAATAAGATATTAGGTTATGTTTTTAAAAGTAAACTATATTTAAAAATATTAAAAGCAGTTAAACTTTTTAAGTATATTATTAGATTTAGTAATAAAATTATACTATATTTTTATTATTTCTAAAATAGTCTTTCTTACTAAGTTAAGGGTAACTAGTCTTATTAGTATTAGAACTATATTAAGGCTAAAGTAATATATAATAGTTTAGGTATTGCTTCCTATTATAAGTTTTTATTTTTTATTTATTTATTTTTAATTTAATCCTTTAATAGTAGAGAAGAATATAAAAGTTTATACTAAGTTAGAAAAGGAGGAGGAAGAGACTAAGGCAGTTCTAGAGGCTGCTATAGCAAAGTTAAAGCATATTTGCAAATAAAAGCATATATTAAAGCAAAAAGGCAATAAGTTATTTATATAGGGAATGCAATCTTAAGAGGAGTTAGGTAAGATTTAGGAGGAGTCTGTAATTATCTCTAAAGCTTAGTCTTTAGGTATTATAGACCTAATTAATTAGAACTTAATTCTAGGTAATATTCCTTTTGAATTTATTAGTAAAAGTTCTTTAGGAGTTATTAGGCATTAGTAAGGTATTTAGGTAATTCTTATATATTTTTGCTTTCTAGGTAGTCTTTCTATTTAATAAGATATTTTATTTATTTATTAATTCTCCTTATATTTCTAATTGCTTTTACTTTATAGACTTTTAGTCTTTTAATTTCTTTTAGTTTATTATTAGTTTTAACTTATATTATATTAGCTATTAATTTAAGTAGTGTAATATAAAAGATTAAATAAAGCTTAATTTTTAGTAATAGGTTTAGTTTATAATTATTTTCTAAAATTTTTCTTTTAACTTTATATAGTCTAATATACTTATAATCTAGTTTATAACTTAGTTATTTTATTATAATGTTTTTTATAGCTAAGTAAATTATATCTCCCTTTAAGAAGGTTAGTCTCTTAATTCTTTTTATATTATAGTATTTTTTTATTTATTTTTTAATAAATTCTAATTTTTTCCTTAATTCCTTATATAAAGCTTTTAGGTCTTTACTCTTAATTATAGCAGCTAGGTTAACTATTTTTAGTTCTCGCGCTATATAATACAGGTCTAAGGTAAATCTAAAGTTTACTGCTAAAGGTATTATTTCTATACTTTTATTATATACTATATTATAGGCAAGTTAAGCACTTAATAACTTTTCTACCTAATTATTTTATTTATAGTTAATATAGCATTATAGGTATTATTTTAATACTTAATTTATTTATTTAATTTATCTATCTATTTATAGTCTAGATACTATTAATAGTTAGTAATTTAGTCCTATATATACTATAAGTGCTTGCCAGAACTTGCTTATAAATATAGTTTCTCTATCTATTAGGATCTTATATAGTAACCTATATTCCCTAACTATCCTATTATAAAAGATATAGGTAAGTTATTCTATATTTATGTCTTCTTTATAAGGTATATAATAAGAGAATTTGGTAAGTCAATCTACTATAACTAAGATGCTATTATAAAAGATTCTAGTTAAGGGTTCTTCTAATAAGGGTAGCTTAGTTATATAGTCTATTATAATTAAACTTTATAGTCTTTTTACTACTTCTAGTAGTTATAGTAGGCTATAAGGTTTATATTATTATACTTTAGTTTTTATATATAAGTTATATTATTTAATAACCTTTTCTACTATCTTCTTAATTCCTTCCTAATTATAACATATTTAGATACATTTTAGGGTTTTTATAATGCCTTAGTAGCTATATAAGGGATATCTATATATATCCTATACTAGTTTTTCTCTAAACTGTTTAGGTACCTATAGTTTGTTATTATAAGTAGGCATTTTAGCTTTACTTTTAATAGGATCTTAAATATTATATCTTATAATAGTATTTTAAATTTTATTTATTTATTCTTCCTAATTTATAGGTTTATAGCTACTTATAAGTCTTAGAGTTTCTACTTATTAGGCAAATTAGTACTCTCCTTTATTATTCTTTCTTAGAAGTTATTCTTTTACTTTTGCTATACTAGTATTATAATCTAAGTATTAACTAATAGTATTGGCTTATCTGTTATTTAAGCCCTTATAATAAATAATTATAAAGTTAAATTTATATAGGTATTCTATATAGCGTAGTTATTATTAATTAAGTTCTTATATTATAGTAAAGTATAAAATGTTCTAATAGTTAGTATAGACTTTAATTTAATATATACTTCTTATAAGGTAATATCTAAATTCCTTAAAGTAGTTAATAATTGCTAGGAATTCTTTATTATAAATAGGGTAATTTAGTTCTGCCTTATATAGTTTATAGGAATAAAATGCAATTAGGTAAAGCTTTCCTTCTTTATCTTATTATCTAATTTATCCTCCTAAAGTAAAATTTAATAAGTTAGTTTTTAGTTTTATTTCCTTATTAGGGTTAAATATAACTAATATAGGTTTACTAAAGATAGCTTGTTATAGTGCTTTAAATACTGCTTATATATCTGGCTTTTATATAAATTTCCTATCTTTCTTTATAAGTTTTATAAGGGGGTTTATAATTTTACTAAAGTCTTTAATAAATCTTTAGTAATAATTAGTAAATCTTAAGAAGCTCTAAACTTCTTTAATTATTATTAATAAGGGCTAATTTATTATTACTAAGATTTTCTTTTATTTTATTTTAATTTTACTAAGTATAATAATATATCTTAAGAAGTTTATTTCTTTTATATAAAAGTAATTCTTTTTTAGTTTAATTAGTAAGTTAGTATCTTATAAGGCTTTTAAAACCTTATAGATATATTCCTTATATTCTTTTTTATTATTTAAGAAAATTAAGATATTATTTAAGTAATATATTATAAAGATATTTAAGTATTATTAAAGTATATTATTAATTATTTATTAAAATATTATAGATATATTAGTAAGTCTAAATAGTATTACTAAATACTTAAAGAGTCTAAACTTAGTTCTAAATACTATCTTCTATTTATCTCTTCCTTTAATATAAATTAGGTTATAAGCTCCCTTAAGGTTTAAAGCAGTAAAGATCTATTTGCCTTATAGGCAGTCCTTAAGTTCTATAATAAGCAGAAGTAGGGTCCTATCTTTAATTATAAGGGCATTTAACCTCTTATAATCTATAATAAGTTATAGTTTTTTATTTTTCTTTAGGATAAATATTACTAGGAATCCTGCTAATAAGTTAAATATCTTATCATTCCCTTTTACTAGTTTTATATTTAGGTAGTTTCTTAAGGTAATAAGTTCTTTTTTATTAAGGTTATAAATCTTCTAAAATAGCAAGTTATTTATTTTAAGTTATATTTTATAGTCCTAGTAGCTATACTATAATACCTTTATTTTAAGTTTTTCTTTAAATAGTTTCTTATAGATATAATATTCTTTTAAGATATTTTTAAGTCTATTTTACTATTTCTTTTTCTTAAGTTTTTTTTAGTATTTTAATTATTTATTTAAGTTATATAATTAAGTTCTAAGGAGACTTAAGATCTAGTAGTTTTGTTATTTCTTGCCTTTTATATACTTATATTATGCTCCTATTAGAGGTAGTAAATTCTTTACTTCACGCTTGCCCATGCTGTCCTCTTTAGTTAGGGTTTAAGATCTTTTATTATTTATTATAATTGTTTTATTATTACTATTAGCGTTACTAGAAAAGGTAACTTAGCCAGTCCTCTAGTTAATATATAGGTTCTTTTTTTATAGCCAGTCTATACTAAGGAGGATATTAACTTCCTTATTTAGGGGAAGTATATTAAAGTTTATTTTTTAATTCTTTCCTTAAATAAAGACCTTAAGGTAATTAATCTCTTAATTTATAATTCTGTTATTATAATTAAAGAGTTATCCTTCTATATTAAGTAATAGGTAGGGTTCTTACTTCTTTCTTTATAGTAGTTTTAGCTATATAACTATTTCTAAGTTAATAAAATTTTATTTAGCTTTATAATTAATCTATATATTTAGCTATTTTCCCTTAATCTAAACCTTTAATATTAGGCATTTTAGTATTAGGTCCTTATATAACCCTAAAGTATTTAGTAGTCTAAGTTATTTTTATCCTTGCTCTTTGCTTATCTAACGCTCTATTATAGATAATATATAACTTTTCCTAATATATCTCGGTGCATCTACTTACAGTTACTATTATTATATCCTTCTTTATTAAGGCAGTTATTAGCGAACTTGTTATTAGCTAATTGCTGCTAGAAATATTCCTCTAGTTCTGTATCTCGTTTATCTATATATTGTTTTTAGGCTGACTAGGGTGTGGCTAGGTAAAGTCTATCTGCTTCCTATTTATATTATATTTCTTTAGTAATATCTAAACTTGTATTATTATTTATTAGGTTATTTATTAGGTGGCTGTATTATCCTTAGCTTGTTTTTTCCTAGTATTTGTTTTCTTATTTTTAGTGTTTTTCTTTAATTTTATTAATTTCTACTTAGTTAAATGCCTCCTTAAGGTTAACTAAAGTAAAGATTCTTCCTTAAGTTATATTATTATTATTTAACTCTATTTTTATTATTCCTTTCTTTAGGTAATTAAATTTTCTATTTATAATTTCTTTAAATTCTTTTTTAGCTTCTTTAATAAGTTTTTATAATTAATAAATTCCTTTATAAAGTTAGTTTACTTTATAAGTTTATTAATAATAAGCTATATTAAATTATAGTTTTATTACTTTTAAGTTTTTATATTATATATATACTAAATACCCTTTTATTTCTTTTTTTAGGTATAGTTTATTATTAGGCATACTAGGAATTATTATTAGAAAATAATTATTATTAAGTTTTTCTTACTTATATATTTTATATTAATAGTATTTATAAAATAATTATAATATCTCTTTATGCTATTTATTTATAAGAAATATTTAAATATTATTTTATTTATTAAATCTTTCCTCTTTATATAGGGGATTTATAGCATTATTAGTATAATAAGCTTTAATATTTAATAGCTTAAGTATATTAGTGTTTTTATATTCTTTAGCTCCTTATATATATTATTCTTTAGGTAAGGTCTATATTCTGCTTTCTGCTTTATTAAATAGTGGTTTATAGGGTTATTTTTACTTAAGCTTAAGGTATTTATTTTCTTTATAGAGGTATTATGTAGTTACTTATGCTGCTCCTTCTTTATATCTTATACTTTAGGAGTATTAATAATAGTAAGTGCAAACTTTAGCCCTTACCTCTTATTCCTTATTAAAGGCTTTTTCTTTCTTTTATAGTTTAGTTTTAGCAAATCTAGGCATTTTATACTTTATAATATATCCTTTTTCTATATTTGTTATAATAGTTATTTTATCTTATTAGGTAATTATCTTTATAGGGATATTGTCTATCTATTTAGATACCTAAGCTTGTTTATCTGTTTTAAGGGTAATTGCTTTTTCCTATCTTATTATTCTTAAGACTTATAGTTTTTTAAGTTTTTTAATTCTTTAGAATTCCCTTTATTAAGTGTTTTATTATTCCCTGTAGTTTAGGTTATTATAAAGCTTTTCTTTCTTATTTTTATTATATTATACTAGCTTGGCAAGATATCCTGGATTATTAGCTCTCTTATAGGCATTCTTTTCCCTTTAGATTTAATTCTTAGTTTCCTTATCTCTTACTAGTGGGTTTTCTGTATTAGCTTCCTTATAGATAGGAAATAGGTCTTGCAGTTCCTTAATTAAACTATTTAAGTAAGGGTACTACTTTAATTCCTTTATTTTCTTTAAGCTAGTAGTATTATAACTGCTTTTAAGTATTCTTAATATCTAAGTTTATATAGCTATTTACAGGTCCTGTTATTTAATTAGTCTTAAAGTTTATTTACCTTAGTTTAGGTCCCTTAGTTTCTTAAGTTTTAGGCATTATTATGCTATATATCTAAACTAGTTATAATTATAGCACTTATATCTAGATATATCTTGCCTTTAATTATTATTATTATTACCTAGCTAAATAGCTCTAAATACTATAAGTCCTAACTGCGTTCTGTATAAGGTGTTATTTTGCTAGTTGCCTTATTACTATCCTTGGTTTTAAGAGTTACCCTAGTTATTGTTATTTTATTACTAGTTAGGATAATACAGGTTAAAGTTATTACCCTGTTTATAGTTAACTCTCTTTCTTCTGCATTTATACTGTTATTTATTAATCTTAATTACTATAGTAATATATATAGTTAGACCTTCTTTAGGTCTATTAGCTAGGTATAATTTATCCTTAACTTCTTCCTTTAGTCCTTTATAATAAATTTCTATTAGGGCTTTATTATCTTATTTAATCTTAGATATAAGCTATCTAAATTTAGTAAAGTAGGCTATATAAGACTTATACTATTTAAGTATAAGTAGTTCTACTACAGCTTATTGCTCTTTATTAATTACTTTAAAATTATCTTTAAGGGTTTATTTAAAATTATCTTAGTTTTTAAAGATATTCTAAGTATCCTAATCCTATACTTCTTTATTGTTTTTAAGGAAATCTCTTAGGATAGGTTTAAACTAGTCCTTTATATCTCCCTAAATTAAGCTTATAGTATATAGGAGTTTCTTTATAGGGGTATTTAGCTTATTCTTATAGAGGCGGAAGTAAGCCTTTATTTAGGTTAGGAATAGGATTATATCTGCGGCTTAGCCTCTAAAAGGTTCTGGCTTAAGGGGCTTAAATACCTCTTTAAGGTCCTATTTATTACTTTCCTTATTAGCAGTTATAATAGGATATATATTTATTTAAGCCTATAAGATATAAATAGTATTATAAAGCTATTAAACTTTAGCTATTATCTTAGTAGTGCTAGGTAGTGCTTTAATATAAGGAGGTGCTAGGCCGGTATTGCTAGATATCTTAATAATATAATATTACTTAGTTATTAATATAGTATATTTTAAATAAGAGCTATTAATATATAATAAAATAGGTTTTAAATAGGTAAACTAGTCTATATTAGGTTTAATATTTATAGAGTTATAAGGCATTATATTAAGTAGTTATAAAGTATTATATCTTTTAATAATAAATAAAGCAGGCTAGGTATATTTAGGTAAAGAAGTTTTATTAATAGTTAGTAAGCTAGAATCTATAAAAGTATTAATAAATATATTCTTATATACTTAAAGTTATAATAAGGACTAGTAATAAAATAGGGTTAGTCCTTTATAAACTAATAATATTTATATATTAGTTTAGATAGACTGTTAAAGGAAAGTTATTAGTCCTTATCTTATTAGTAGACCGAACTGTTTAGAAGGTTAGTCTATAATAGTTAGGTCTAATTATATTAAACTAAGCCGTATTGGGTTTATTATTAGCAGATTGCATAAGGCGTAAACTAAGTGTTATTAAAGTATTATATCCCTTAATAGTAGATTTAATATATATTAGGCTTAATTAATATAAAGGAGTTATATTAATAGCTAGTAAGCTAGAATTTATAGAAGTGCTAATAAATATATCTTATATACTTAAGGTTATAGTAAGGACTGTTAGTAAAATAAGATTAGTCCCTTTTATATTAATAATATTTATATATTAATCTAGATAGACTGTTAAGGTAAAGTTATTAGTCTTTATCTTATTAATAGACTAAATAGTTTAGAAGGTCAGTCTAGTATAAGAAAGATAGCTTCTGTTCTTTATTAGAGAAAAAATAATAGGGCTTATATAATATAACTACTAGGGTTATAACATAATTTCTCCCCTCTATTAGGTCTTATCCTTAAGACCTATATATCTATTCTTTTATTTATTTATTTATTATAAATCTAAACTTAATCTTGTTTTTATTTAAATATTAATAAGATATTAAGTTATATTTCTAAAAGTAAACTACATCCTAAAATACTAGAGGCAGTTAAACTTTTTAAGTATATTATTAGATTTAATAATAAAATTATATTATATTTTTATTATTTCTAAAATAATCTTTCTTATTAGGTTAAAGGTAATTAGTTTTATTAGTATTAGAACTATATTAAGGCTAAAGTAATATATAATAGTTTAGGTATTACTTCTTATTATAGGTCTTTTATCTTTATTTATTTATTTTTAATCTAATCCCTTAATAATAAAGAAGAATATAAAGGTTTATATTAAGTTAGAAAAGGAAGAGGAAGAAACTAAAGCAGTTCTAGAGGCTGCTATAGCAAAGTTAAAATGCATTTATAAATAAAAGTATATATTAAAATAAAAAGGTAATAAGTTATTTATATAGGGAATATAATCTTAAGAGGAGTTAGGTAAGATTTAAGAGGAGTCTATAACTATCTCTAAAGCTTAATCCTTAAGTATTATAGACTTAATTAATTAAAACTTAATTCTAGGTAATATTCCCTTTAAGTTTATTAATAAAAGTTTTTTAGGAGTTATTAGGCATTAGTAAGGTATTTAGATAGTTCTTATATGTTTTTGTTTTTTAAGTAGTTTTTCTATTTTATTAAGTATTTATGTTTTTTATTTTCTAGTTATATTTTCCTAATTACTTTTGCTTTATAGATTTTTAATTCTTTAATCTCTTATAGTTTATTGCCGGTTTTAACTTATATTATATTAGCTACTAATTTAAGTAATAAAATATAAAAGACTAGATAAAACCTAACTTTCTATAATAAGTCTAGTTTATAGTTATTTTCTAAGATTTTCTATAGTATTTTATAAGGTCTAATAAATTTATAGTCTAGTTTATAACTTAGTTAATTTATTTTAATATTTTTTATAATTAGGTAGATTATATCTCCTTCTAATAAGGTTAGTCCCTTTAACTGTTTTAGGTTATAGTAGTTTTTTATACATTTTCTAATAAATTTAAGTTTTGTTTTTATTTCTTTATATAGATTTTTAAGATTATTACTTTTAAATATAGTAGCTAGATTAACTGATTTTTCTTATTATATATTATAATATATATTTAATATAAATTTAAAGTTAGTATAAGCTAGTATAAGCTTAGTGCTTTTATTATATGCAGTATTGTAGGCAAGTTGGGCTATTAGTAGCTTCTTAACTTAATTATTTTATTTATAATTAATATAATATTATAGGTATTATTTAAGTACTTAATTTATTCTTTTAGTTTATTTATTAACTTGCAGTTAGAATGCAGTTATAAGTCTGTAATTTAGTTTAAGTTATGCTATAAGTAATTGCTAAAAGTTTAATATAAATATAGGTCCTTTATTAGAAAGGATTTCTGTTAGTAACTTATATATACTAATAATATATTAGTAAAAGATATAGGAAAGTTCTTCTATATCTATTACTTCCCTATAGGGTAAATAATAAGAAAATTTTATAAGTTAATTTATAATAATTATAATATTATTATAAAAGATTCTAGTTAAGGGTTCTTTTAATAAGGGTAACTTTATAATAAAGTCTATTATAATTAAGTCTTAAGGTTATTATATTACTAGAAGTAGTTATAATTACTTATAAGGTTTATATCTCTAAGCTTTTGTTTTTAGGTAGAGATTGCATTATTAAATAACCTTTTTTACTATTCCTTTTATTTTATTTATATTATATTTTTCTTATATTTTTTTTAGTGTTTTTATAATGCCTTAATAGCTATATAGGGGATGTTTATATATATCCTGTATTAATTCTTCCCTAAACTTGTCTAGGATGAATTATATATATAGATTACTAAAAGTTATTTCTTATAGGTTATAAGGTCTTCTAGCTTTAGCTTCTTTTAGCCATTCTTTAAATTTTATACTTTTCTATATTTAGGCAATAGTTTTAGCTATTCTTATAATTATCTTAACTAGTTAAGTAAACTAATATTCTCCTTTTAAGTTAATCTCTAAGAGTTGTTCTTTAGTTTTAATAATTCCTATATTAAGATTAAGCTATCTGCTAATAGCGTCTGCATATCTATTATTTATATCCTTATAATATATAATTATAAAATTAAATTTATATAGGTATTTAATATATCTTAATTATTATTAATTTAGCTCTTATATTATTATAAAGTAAGCTATATTTTTATAGTTAGTAAATACTTTTATTAGGTATTTACTTCCTTTAAAGTAGTATTTAAATTCTTTAAAGTAATTAATAATAGCTAGGAATTCTTTATTATAAATAGGGTAGTTAAGTTCTGCTTTATATATCTTATAAGAGTAGAAAGTAATAGGGTATAGTATATTATTATTATCTCATTATCCTATCTATCTGCCTAAGGTAAAGTCAGAAGTATTAGTTTTAAGTTTAACTTACTAATCTAGGTTAAATATTACTAAAACAGGTTTACTAGTAATGGCTTCTTTAAGTTGCTTAAAAGCTTATTATATTTAGTTATTTTATTAGAATTGTTTATCTTTTCTAGTAATTTTAATAAGAGGGATAGCGATTTTACTAAAGCTTTTAATAAATTATTAATAGTAATTTATAAATTTTAAAAAGGATTATATTTTCTTTATTAATATAGGGGTCTTTTACTTAGTAATTATAGTAATTTTTTATTTATTTATTCTAATTTTATTATATAAGATTTTATATTTTAGGTAAGTTATTTAAGACTAATAAAAGTAACTTTTTATTAGTTTAATAAGTATATTAGTATCTTATAATGCTTTTAAAACCTTATAAATATATTTTTTATATTTTCTTTTTATATTAAAGAAAATAAAGATATTATTTAGGTAGTATATTATAAAGATATTAAGGTATTCTTAAAGTATATTTATAATTATATATTAAAATACTATAGGTATATTAGTTAATCTAAAAGGCATAACTAAATATTTAAATAATTTATATTTTATTTTAAAGGCTGTTTTCTATTTATTGCCTTCTTTAATTTAAATAAGGTTATAAGTAGATTTAAGGTTAAGAGCTATAAAAACCTTTTTGCTAAATAGGCAGTCTTTAAGTTTAGTAATAAGGGGTAAGGGTATTTAGTCTTTCTTTATAATTTTATTAAGTTATTTATAATCTACTATAAGTTATAGTTTATTTATATTAGGCTTTAGTATAAATATAACTAGATATCTAGCTAAGGATTTTAATAGTTAAATATATCCTTTTTATAGTATATTATTTATTTATTTTTTAAGTATATTAAGCTTATTTCTAAATAGGTTATAGATAAGGAAGAATTTTAAGTTTTTTTTATCTTTTAATATAATTTTAATATTATAATCTATATATTAAGGTAACTTAATATCTAGTTCCTTTTAAAATAATTTCTTATAGATATAATACTTTAATAATATGTTTTTAAGTTAATTATTAAATTCTTTTAAGGTAATTTATTTTATCTATTTAATATCTTAGTCTAATTATTTAAATTAGCCTTTAAGGATTACTACTATTCTTTTAATATATTTTCTTCTGCCTTTTTTATATATATATTATATTCCTTTTAGAATAGGTAAATATTCTTTATGCCAGGCTTTGCTATCTTCTTTAATTAAAGTTTAAGATCTTATATTATTATTTTCTAAGTTATTTAACTTATTATCTAAAGGATAATCTTTATAGTTTATTTAATTAGTTTTCTAGTTAATATAGGGATTATAGCATTATAGCTATAGGTATCTAAATATTAAGTTAAAACTGTTTATTAAGATAATATTAAAGTTAATTCTTTAGTTTTTTCTATTTATAAAGACCTTAAGGTAATTAATCTCTTTAGTAATTTTTCTATTTTTATATTTATAATTAGTTCCTTCTTTATTTATAATAGTATAGATTTTTCTTTTCTCCTTATATCTCTATAGTATTTAAAGTTTATTTACTATATTAAGGGAAATAATATTTATATTTACTTTGCTATTTATAAGTATACCAAGCTACTTGCCCTTAATTTATACTTTTAGTTATAAGTAGGTTTTTTAACTTTATTTTATTATTATTTATAAAGCTTTTCTTAAAAGTTCTAGCTCCTCTATCTCTTTACTTATCCATTACTCTTTTATAGATAGTATAGATCTTTTCCTTACTTACTTAAGTAATTTATATTATATTTACTATAAATGCAGTCTAGGTTATCTAGGCATTTATTAATATTAATAGTTACTAGGTATTCTCTATAGGCTATTTTCTCTATTTTATAATTTAAGGTAATATCCTTTTCTTCTTAATTAATAAGGGGTTTTTCTTTTTCCCTTTCTGCTATTATAAGTAGGTATTAGAGTTATTCTTTTTCGAAATGTTTAAAGATATCTTTTAAGGATTCTTCTTTAGAGAGTTCTTCCTTTTATTAGGCTATATCTTAATAAACTTTAGTAATACCTTTATTAATAGCATTATTTTCTTTTATATTAACTTTATATTATACTTATTATCTTTATTTTATAATATATTTAAAGTTTTAGATATATATTAAGGCTTTTTCTTATATCTCTATATAAGCTTCTAGCCTAGCTATATAAGATCCTTTATATCTTTATATTACTTAATATCCTATTATATTAATAATTAAGTATAGTTTTTATTTTTAATATTCCTTAACTTAGACTAGGAAGTAATTATTTACTACCTTATTTTACTAGTACTATAAATAGTAGTATTATATATATAATACCTATAATATCTACTTATAGTTTAAATAATATAAGTACCTTTATAGTTCCTTTTCTAGTTAAATACATTCTTTTAAAGTTATAAGATCTTCTATTAACTCCTTTATATAGGCCTAGATATAGATATTATTATCTTATTTTATAATTACTCTTTTTTTAATAAGTTTTATATATTTTTAATATTTGTTTTTTTAAAAGTAGTTTTTAAGTTTATTATATTAAGGTATAATTTTAGCATTTTAAACTATTTATTCCTCCTTATATTTGATTTTTTTAGCATTAAGTTCCCTTTATACTTTAGTTACTTTAGTATAGCCTAGGTCTTTATAGTATTTATTAGGTTATTTTAAAGTAATTCTAATAGGAATATTATCTATTACTAAATAGGGGTTATAGGTAATTATTTTATTTTAGATTTTAAGAGGTATTCCTAATTTATTAAAGGTTTGTATTAATACTTAATTAATGCCTTAATTAAATTCTTTAGTACTTAGTTTATTATTTAGGTTAGGGTTAACTTTTTTTCCTTTTCTAACTATTACTATAACCTTATTATATTTACTATTTTGTTTTTTTTATATAGGTATTAGTTTCTATTATTTAATTCTTAATTTTAAGTTTTTTTTTTATTAAATACTTTACTTATTTCTATAACCCTTTTATTATTTATTTTATTTTCTTTAGTATTTAGGGTCTTTTATATCTTTAGTATATTTAAGTCTTTTCTATTTAAGGGTTTCTTCTTTAGTTTTTCTTTTTTTTATTAATATTAGTATTTTATATCTTAAGATAGGTTATTCTTTTAGTACTAGGTTAAGATAATATTTTTTAAGAATCCTATCCTTATTAAGAAATAGGTTATATACTTTTAATAGCCCTAAAGTTATAATAAAGTTAATACTAAATATATTATATCTATCCTTTTTAATTATATTAACTATTTTAATTACTATTTAGGGTTTATTATTTTTCTTTATAGTATTAATATATTTCTTTCCTTTAGGTATTAGTTTATATTTTTAATTAGTTTTAGTAGGGTTTTTATATTCTAATTCTTTATATCCTTTCTTACTATAGTTCTAGTAAGTAAGTTTAGATTTATCCTATTTAACTATTCTAATTTCTATTAGTCCTGCTTTAGTATTATAGGATATATTATTATTGCATTTTTATCCTTAGTTAGTATTATAATAAGGTTTATTATTTTATTATTTATTATAATAGGAGTTTTAGGTTTTTTAGGCAAATTACTAGTTATTAATTCTAATTACTTAATTAATATAATCTATTAAGGTTTTAAATCTATTTTCTTTATATAATTTAGCTTATATTAGTTCTTTAAGTATATTAAAGAAGAATAATATAAGTATATCTTAATCTTAAGGTAGTTTAAATACTAACTAAAGGAATTTTATTTTAAGCTTAAATATAAATTAAGTTTATTTAAGTATTTTAATTTTTCTTTTAGCTTATCCTTTTTTATTAATAGTTCTAAATACTTATTATAAGGCTTTCTTAAAAGCTAGGTAGTTAGTATATAGTATATAGGTTTAGGGTTTAAGGGTTTTTAGGTCTCCCTTAGTAGTCTAATCTTTAAGGAATAATTAGAACTATTACGCGGCAGTACCCTTAAGGTATCCTAATATATACTTAGTTTTATTTACTTCCTCTATAAATTAAGTTAAATAGTAGGATATAAAGGCTTAATACTAGGTAAGGAATATAAAGAGTTTGCTTAGGGTTCTATTAAATATTTTAGGTAGGTTAGGCTTAAGAATTTCTTTAATATCTTTACTATAAATAATAGTATTAGTAAGATTATATATTTCCTAAAGTCTATTTTAGTTATTATTAACTTACTAGGCTTAAAGGTTTACTACTTTAATAAGTATTTAGTAAAGTTCTGCTATTTTAATAGTTATATTAGTAATTTATTATTAGAGTTTAAATAATATTAGAGTTATTACTACTTTTAGACAAGTTATTATCGTTTTTTCTTATATCTTAATTAGTAAGTAGATTATTATTAACTAGAGTTAGGGTAATATTAGCAGTAGTGTTCTGCTAGATAGGAGTAATTAGTATAGCTATTATATTTATATTACTTAGTATTTATGCAGTATAATCTAAATAAGAGCTATTAATATATAATAGTTAGGTCTAACTATATTAAATTAAGCTATATTAGGTTTATTATTAGCAAATTATATAGGGCGTAAATTAAGTATTATTAAAGTATTATATCCCTTAATAGTAAATTTAATATATATTAGGCTTAATTAATATAAAGGAGTTATATTAATAGTTAGTAAGCTAGAATTTATAGAAGTGCTAATAAATATATCTTATATACTTAAGGTTATAATAAGGACTATTAGTAAAATAAGATCAGTCCCTTCTAGACTAATAATATTTATATATCGGTCTGGATAGACTGTTAAGGTAAAGTCATTAGTCCTTATCTTATTAGTAGACTAAATGGTTTAGAAGGTCAGTCTAGTATAAGAAGGATAGCTTCTGTTCTTTATTAGAGAAAAAATAATAGGGCTTACATAACGTAACTGCTAGGGTCATAACACGGTCTAGTATAAGATAGACAGTTCTGTCTCTAATTAGAGAAAAATAATAGGGCTCACGTAACGTAACCGCTAGGGTTATAACACTGCCTAATATATATAAAGGCAGCTAGTCTAAGTAATAAGCTATATACTAAATAAAAAGTAAGTAATAGTCCCTAAATCCTTAAAATAGCTATATAATAAATAATAATAAATATAGATATATCTCTAGTAAGTTCCTAATATATCTAAAATATTATTAAAAGTTAAAAAATAGCCTTAAATAAGTATAACTAAAAACTAAATAAAGGAGAAAATACCAGATTTATAAATAACTTATTTTTAGTATTATTTATATTATAATTTTTATAATTTTTATTAAAATAATTCTTAATCTTAACTTAGTTATACTTATTAATATATTCCTTATTAGCTTTATTACTATTATTATCTTTATTTTTATATTTATTTTTATTATTATAATTACTAGGCTTATCCTTATCTTCTTTATATCTTTTATTTAAGTTTTAATTAGAGTTTATAGCCTTATATTATAAAAGGGTAACTAAATATAATATATAATAAATTATAATAGTTTTATTATATTTAAATTATAAGTTATATATATCTTATTATTAATATATTTTAAAATAATAAACTTTAAATATATAATAAATAAACCTTTTTTATATATTAATATATCTTTTTAGGCAGTTTATAACTTTAAATTTATAAGGCTAAAAGGTATCTTTTTAATAAATATTTAACTAGTATTAAAATCTATATAAAGTCTTAGCTAATATAAAACTAGCTTAATTAACTATAATATTAATACTATAAAATATAACTTATAATTAGGTTTTTATAATAGCTAGATTTTAAAATACTATATTATATTATTAGCCTAATAAATAACCTTTATTTTATACTAGCTTAAGCTTCCTTACTATAGCTATAATAATCCTAAGCAGTCTATTATAAAATAAGTAAGGCTATCCTATATATTATAGCTATGGCATTATTTTATTTTACTTTATATTATAACTACTAGCCTAGTAGTTATAAAGCTTTAGAGGCTATATATTTAAAAATAGTTAGGGTAGTTAATACTTTATAATAAAAGTAAGATAACTAATAAGATTAAAAGTTAATTAAGGAAGGAGAAATCTTAATTATAAATATCTTAGTATTAATAAAGCCCTTATTAAATTACTATAATATAATTATAAAATATATAAAATTAAGATATTAATTTATATCTAGGTATTTAGGAGGTAATATTACTTTATATTATTAAAGTAAAGCTATTTATAAAGGTTATAATAAAGGAATAAACTAGCTAATAAGAAGGTTTATTATATACTTTTAATTAAAAAAACTAGTAAGGGATTAAAAATACTATCCCTTTTTTACTAAAAGAGGAACTAATAGGGGTATAAGCTAATAAGAGATATAGAATTTCCTCTTTTACTAAAAATAGGACAGACAATAAGGATGCAGTTATTAGCATTAACTACTGGAAGCAAAAGTTGATCTTGTCTGATGTCGTGAACCCTTATTGAACTGCTCTCGCTTAGCCTGAATAAGATTAACTAACTAAGTTCTTTGTGGTAATTATAAGCTCTCAGCCACAGGTCTCAACTGCAAATAACACATCTAGCTCACTATTTAAACATTATACCATAATGCCTAACCAATTGCTACAGCATAAATGCTGATAAGAGGAAAACCTAGATTATAACTCTTTGGCGGTATTGAGTTTATGAGTCAATCATAAGGTTAGCAAATACACTTCTGGTTTAACACAATGGCTGAACAAGATTAAAGATTGCTGCCGCTGCCTAATTATCGCCTTGAGTACCATTTGGATCTGAACTGCCGAGCGATCGTCCCCTGCTATCGGAGTTCACTCCCTAAAAGATAGACTCAGGTAGATCTTTCCTGTCGATCGGGCCCCTAGTACTCCATAGTGGAACCGCTAGATACCGGTGACTTGACCCGAATAGGGTGGTTTCACAACCAATAATAGTGGCACGATAAGGGCATGTCGATCATCATTGGACTTGGGTAACCGAAGGTCCAAAAGTAGAAGATATTGAGTTTCTAGCGACCTTGTCGATCGAGGCAAAAACATACAACAGCGGGGATTCGCTGGTCGTCACCGACCCAACTACTGGACTGAACCGCCCAGCAGTCCAGAGGCCTTGGACTGGACCACCTGCCTTAATTAGACTGGTACCAAGGTCAAACTAAAACTTGGTGTGACAATGAAGTTTCGGTGTTGTAGTGCCTAGGGTGGCTAGCGATAAGGTCTTTCCAGTATGGGAAATAGGCGGTCCAAAATGGGCTCTTAGACTGGAAGCCCTCGCATGCTCTTGTCATCGATAACAAGGTATTTGACGTGCCGTAGGCGAGACTGAATGGCGGCTGCGTCGGCTAGAGGAAGGTTGGCCCACACTTTTGTTATACCATTTTATTTTATTTCGGAAGGTAGTAGTAACAAAGCAAACTCTAAGTATTTTCCCCACTTAGTGCTATGAGCAGCCCGAGCGACCTGTTTTCTTGGGTTACAAAACCAATTTTACTCGAGTTCACCATAGACTGGGTTAGTAAACTCTCAAAAGGTCTTCCATTATGCTCTTTGGGTCACGATAGGATCTCAAGCATAGAGCTAACGAGCTGCTTATAGCATTAAGTGGGGGAAATGTTTATAGAGTTTATATTATTACTACTACCTTCCGAAATGAAATAAAATGGTATAACAAAAGTGTGGGCCATTAAACTATCCATAGAACATGGGTATTGAGCGGTGACAGGATTAGGGACTTAAAGTTGTCCCGTATTATCACCAAATAACTGGGAAGGCATAACGGTTTCCTGTTGTTAGTTCCGAATCCGCTCAAGAATTAACTGAATCAAGTCAAGGTCTTACGTCGAATATTGTTGCTATAAAGTTAGGAATCGAGTTATTCTAAACGCAGTACGCAGGCCGATGAAGCAAAGAAGAGATATAAAGGACGTCACTTGTCTTCATGCATACTGCCTCTTTTCTTACCCATCCACCCAACTCCTTTTAACACCCTTGTCCTTGAACCTTTACCACTCTCAAAATGAAGATTTCTTCTATCCTCGCCTTCTCCTCCATGGCCCTTATCGGCGCCGACGCATGGAGCTTCACCGTGTGGACCGAAGATTACCAAAAGGGCAAACACATGCACTTTAAGAGTATGGTCGCGGACAACAACTGCTACTCTATCCCTGATCAAATCACAAGGGAGCGCGTTGGATCCTTCACTTTTTGCAGCGCTGCCTGGACTCGCTGCTCGATTACAATCCACAGCAAGCCTGGTTGCACTGGTGACAAACTTGGCAGTGCGACGGCCGGCTCTCCCAAGGAATGGTACAAGAAGAGCACCAGCAAGGAAGGCTCCTATATGAAGAGCTTCAGAATCCAAGGCTGCAAGAAGGTCCCTATCGCGGACCTGGACGTCGATGTTACCAAGTGCTTGGATGATCCTTCTTATATTCACTAAAGGAACAAATGTATCGGGCGAAAGCCTCTCGGAAAGGCTGGATATTTTCTTTCTGGTTAGGAGGTAGGACGGAAGGCTAGTTACACGACCAGAAATGATTGCAAACTCCGATACCTATTTTTGGGGATAGATGGTGCTACGGGAAAAGGGGGAACATAGTAAACCTTATGTATCCTAGCTCTGTGAGCATGGGATCGACGATATTTTAGGATGGGTGCTGTCAAGATCAAGCATCAATACAATCAATTCGACTTGATCTTTATGTTGATGGAGTCAATCCTTCTCGATGGCTTCAACGTTGACAACTGATCTAAAATTGAGTGAGTGTGTGTGTGTGTGTGTGTATCGTCCGTCCATTGGCCGTAGGCGACTCAGGTCCCCTTCATGGGCACTGAAAAAGACGATTTAAATAACCAATCCCGCAATCACAACCCACCGCCCTGAATCAGCCATCGGGCAACCTCCTGAGGCGATCATGCCGGCACCCGTAGCCTGGACGAGGAATGACACAACATCGCCCCAGTCGAAAAGCTTTGTCATGACTGTGACCCTGACAATTGAGCAAGAAATTGCCGTAGTTCCGAGGCCTCGGATGAGGCGTCCAAGGGTCATGTAGATAGAACCGGCGAATAGTGAGGGTGGGTCTAGCAGAAGAACAGATTACACGATATACAGTCCGAGCTGATCTGTCGCATTCGTGGCAGCAGCACGCCCTGCGTAACCGATAGCCTCAACTAGATGTTAAGTCAAATATTAGTGACAGTCCTTGTAACTGAATCTAACGCCATTTGCATATATTTTTTAGGGTTAGGATAGGGTTAGTATTAACTATCTAAGCTATCTTTGCCCTAGTGTTTTTCTCTAGCTAAGATCTAGCTAATAAGATAGAAGAGTAGAGATTTTTCTAAGATATAAGGAAATAAGAAATAAGTATAAGGAAAGGAAAGGCAGATATAAGAGATATAGCTAATATACTAGAAAGAGAGATATAGCTAAAAAGCTAGAAAAGAAGATATAGCTAAGAAAGAGATATAGCTAGAAAGTTAGGAAAAGAGAGGTATAGCTAGAAAAGCTAGAAAAGCAGGGTATAGCTAGAAAAGCTAGAAAAAAGGGATATAAGGCTAAATAGCCTATAAGAGGTTTAAGAAGACTTTCTAAAAGTATTTTAGGCTAACCTAGCTAGGCCTGTAGGGATTTCTTTAGCTATAGAAGCTGCTAAAATAGCCCTAATCTGGGTTAAGGTTAGGCCTATTATGGCATTAAGCTAGGTAGCTGCTAGGGGGCCTATAAGCTCCTAGAGCTTCTTATAGGTCTTGGCAGTCTCTAGGTCTATAAGGCTACTTGCAGAGATAATAATAGGCTAAAAAAAGGCCTTTAAAGACCTATATTTCTAGTATCTTTCCTCTATAGCCTCTGCAAGGGTGCTATAAGGGTCCTCCCTAACTAAATCCTTAAAAATAGTAATAATTTAGATATTATAGAAATACTAGCTTGTTTTTAAGGTAACTGCTAGGTTAGCCTGTAGGCTAGTTTCCTTATTAACTAGGGGTTCTTTTTTAACCTTTAAGGAAGGCTAGCTGCTAAGGGCTTTATAAAAGGCCCTTATAATTTTGTTATGCCTTGCAATCTACCTTCTAGAAGCACCCTTATAGGTATCCTTATAGCCTAAGGCTGCTATAGCTCTATAAGAGCTATAAGGCAAGCTAGGGGGCTTAATAAAGTAAAAAAGCCTACTTCTTAAGGCTTTAGTAATCTTAAAGTCTATCAAGAGGGTAAGTAGGGACAGGGTTGGGATGGCCGTGATGTCTTTGTCAAATTCGAGCGTCGGCCAGAAAATGGCAAGTAAAATCTGCCAAAAATCAACCCTAGGAGGTAAGCATATAAAAAAT
>JACTAS010000220.1:0-22545 GCA_014884825.1 Fusarium sp. 190-020-2 | reverse complement strand
ATTAGCAAATTTATTATAGAATTTTAATTATAGTATTAACCTTAAACTAAAATTTTACTAATATTTATAATTATACTAACCTTATTCTTACTTATATTATTAATTATAATAAACTCCTTATTCTATAAGGCATTAGTTAGATTATAGTATATATAATAACCTATTTATATTATATACTTTAGGTATATTACTTAAGGCTATAATTAATACTAATTTAATAGGCTTATTATAGTTAGGAAATACCTCTTTAATAATAGGTTAAAGTAAAGGACTAGGGGGAAGTAGAAAGTTATTAATATCTTATTCTTATAGCTATATAAATATACTGCTTTATATATTATTTAACTACTAAATAGGATACTATAAGTTATTAAAGTTACTATAGGGTAAGCCTTTATTACTAGCTGCTACTTTCTGCTATTTATTTTATTAGTATTAATACTTTGCTATTGCTTTATCCTTAGCTATTATATATTTATATAGTTATCTATACTTTATTAGTCTTTATATATTAAATCTAGTATATAATAATATAAGTTATAATAGCAGGATATAAATTAGGGGTAATCCTTAGGTATATAGGCAGTGTAAATAACTAGATATAAATTAAGCAGGATTCTTAAGTAGAGAACTAGGCAAAACTTAGGATATATAATCTGTTTAATGCATTGCGTTATAATGTGCTTTATGTAAGATCTAGGGTAGGGTAATTCTGCACTAGCTAAAAATGGATAGATTTTGCCTGTAAAATTTAGTAATTGGCTAAATAGATGCCCTATATATCCTAAAATAGATAGATTTTACCTGCGAAATTCGGCAATTAGCTAAATAGATACTTTATATATCTACCTAAATGCTAATTAGCTATAATACTTAGGGGTTAATAATAAGGTTAACCTCTTTTATAAAGAATATCTAGATAATAAGCAAAAAGAAGTAATAAGTAATTAAATATAGTAAATCTTAATTTCTTATATTATAAATTTCTTAAGTATTAGTAAGTTTTATATAGTATTAAGTATCTAGTTTAAGTTAGTTAATATATAATATTTGCATTAATAAAATAAAAGATTTAATTCCTTGGGTTATAAAGTAGGTTTTAGAATTCTATTTAAGATATTTATTTAATTGGGTATGTCTGTATCTTTACTGATTTTATTATAGCTTTCTGACTGTTAGAACCCTGTTTTCTAAAAAAGGTAAATATAGGGGTAAGCTAATAGCGCCGTGCTAAAGTGCTATATAAATAAAAGGTAAATAGGTCTATTTACTATTATAATAAGTAATAGGGTTTTTTAGTATAATAAAATAAATAACTAAATTAGTTAGCTTAATATACTAGTAGTAAATATAAAGAGTTAGGATAAGAAAAGACTTGCCTTAATGGTTTATTGCTATTAAGCCCTTAATAGGGGCAGCGGCGGTAGGGCACTTTAAAACTAAGTAATGTATATAGATAAAAAAGATATAATTTTATAAAAGTAATAATAGTAAGGGCAGGTATATAGATGAAAAGTATATAGTTTAATAAATTATATATAGTTCTTAGTATAGTAATAGGGATATATTATAATTAAGAATAGAAGAGTAGGGCCTAATACTAAAGGGCATAGACTATTAAATTATATATTAGGACCTAATATAGGGGGGTAATTAGTATAGTAAAACCTTAATGCATATACAGGCCAGATTCTATATAATTCGGCATATTCTAATAAGCCCTTATTATAATAATATTAGTAGTAAAGCTACTAATCTATATTTAAATATTATTATTAATAGCTCTTATATTAACCTTTTCTTAATAAAGTATCTTTATAATCTTAATATAACTATTCCCTAATACTAGAAATGGTAGTGTCTATCTATACTTATTTATAGCCTTAGTATCTACTCCCTTCTTAAGCAGTATCTTTACTATCTCTAAGTAGCTATTTAATAATGCTTTATATAGTAGTATCTATCTATACTTACTTATAACCTTAATATCTGCTCCCTTCTTAAGAAGTATTTTTACTATCTTTGAGTAGCTATTTTTTAATACTTTATATAGTGGCGTTAATCTATCTTTAGTTATAGCCTTAGTATTTACTTCTTTTATAAGAAGTATCTTTACTATCTTTAAGTAGTTATTTTATAATACTAGATATAATAATATTAATTTATCCTTATTTGCAGTTTTAATATCTGCTCCTTTTTTAAGAAGAATCTTTATAATCTCTAAATAACTATTTGCTAATACTCTATATAGTAGTATATATTTATTATTATCTGCAGCTATAGTATTTACTCCCTTCTTAAGAAGTAACTTTACTATCTCTAAGTAGCTATTTAATAATACTCTATATAATAGTATCTATCTATCCTTAGTTATAGCCCTAGTATCTGTAGCTATAATATCTGCTTCCTTCTTAAAAAGTATCTCTACTATCTTTAAGTAACTATTCTGCAATACTAGATATAATAGCATTAATCTATCCTTAATTACAGCCCTAATATCTACTTCCTTTTTAAGAAAAATCTTTATTACCTCGATATTGCTATTACTTATAAATTTCATTAAGTTATCTATGCTAACTTATATACCTTAGTCTAGAAGAACTGCAGTAATAGCTAGGTAGCCTTCTTTATATACTTAAGAAAAAGGGATATAATTTAGCTTTATTAAGTCTATTTTACTCTTAAGGCTATTTATAAAGTTAATACTATTATAGATACTTAATAATAAACCTAATAAGGCTATAATACTATCCTTATTTCCTTTAGCTAGTATAGCTAGTAATAGATAGCGGTATCTCCCTTCTCTTCTATTAACCCTAGGGGTTATTTTAAGCCTTATTTAAATAAGGTTTAGAAGCCCCCTATTAGCAAGGATATAGAGGATATCTGCTTCTTAATTATATTTATAAACCTTATACTTCTTAAAGATATTAAAGATAAGAACCTAGCTTAATACTAGAAATTTACTAATAAACTATTACTAGGTAATCTTATAGGCAGTAATATTAGTATGCTAAAGAATAAACTAACTAGCATACTTTAGAAAAGGGAATTGTTTTAATAGGCTATCCTTTATAATATATATATTAATAGACTTTTATTCTTTAATTGCCTTCTATATAGCCTTATAAAATATATAGGCATTATAGTATAGCCTAAGCTCCTTGTGACCCTGGCTTTGCCAGTCTGCCTTAAGTTTTAGCTATAGTTTATATAAACCCTTATCTTTAATAAGAAAATTATAAATAGACTTATATATAAACTATATTATAGGCTTCTTAGCTTTAGTAATTTTAGCAAGTCTTTTAAAAGAGCTAATAATGTATTTATTAAAGTAGTTATTAGTATCTAAAGTATTAATAGGTAATATCTTATAATTTCCTTTACCTTTTAATAATAATTTAGATTAAAGAGTATAATAATACTCTCTAGGCTATAATAGTTATTATATAAGCAGAATCTAAAGAATAGAAAGTAATAGACTTTTTAAGTAGTCTTAATCTTAAGTTAGGATATCTTAGAAAAGTATACTTAATTTACTTAGTATTTCTTATAACCTTGTTTAAAGTGCTATATATTTATAGCAATTCTCTTTATATAGAATATCTACTACTAGAGTAACCTAAAAGAAGATACTAGCTGCCTTTTTAAGTATTATCTATATTAACTTATTTATAAGGGCAGGATCCTAAATCTATAGGTATTTATTAATATAGCACTTTAAGTCTTTACTATACTTATCTTAGCCTTTTAATATTAATTTAATCCCTAACTTAATGTTAATATAGGGGTAATAATAGCTAGAGAAGTATACTTAAAACCTTATATTATCTTTTATATATTATTTTATAACTTTTTTAAAAAACTTAATTATATCCTTAACTTACTGCTTATTGTACTTATTTAGCGCATTAATAAAATAGGTAAGGGCTTAATTATCTAGAGATAAGATTATAAAATAGAATAAGTCTTTAAGGATATTTAATAGTAGGTATATAACCTAGTTTTATAGGATTAAATTAGGATTATCTAGGATTTTCTAAAGATTAAGAAAGCCTTTAAGAAGCTATAGAAGTAAAGACTAATATATACTTAAGACTAACTTCTCTAGTAATTCTCCTCTAGTATTAAAGAAGAACGAGATAGTAATGGCTTTTATTAGGATATCTATCTTTTTATTCTTTATATAAATAAACTTTATAATAAGTAATTTACTAATACCTGGCTTACCTTAAATCTAAAGAAAACTATAATATTATAAGTGCTTTTTTAAATTAAGCTATTTTTAATAGTTAAGGTAATTAAAGAACTAGTAGCAGGTCTTAGAATAGGCAATTTTAATTATAGTCTTATATAAATTTATTTACTTAAACTTAAGAGACTCTATTAGCTATTACTAATAATTACTAAAATCTACTTACTTAGCTATAATAATAAGTTAGTTCCTTTTATTTTTATAATTATAAGGCAAATAGTTAATATATAAGGATAGGCATTAGGCTAAGAGTCTCTTAATATATTGCCAGTTATTAGTAAGGCCTTTAGAAATTCTCTTATATATATAGCAGTAACTGCTACTATATACTTCTATTAGTTTTTAGCTTTATAAGAATCTAAATAGTTATATATACCTTAAATTAAAAGGCAGGGAAGGATATCTATTAACCTTATAGCCTCTATCTTAAAGTAAATAATATCTAATTCTTAAGTAAGTTTATTATAAGTAATTATGTCTTTTATAACCTAATTACTAGAGGCAATTTTACTATAATAGACCTTTAGTTTATAAAATCCTTATACCTTTTATTCCTCTAGCTATAACTAGTTATAGGTTTAATAATTTACTATTAAAGGGTTATACTTATATAATGCTTAAAATAGATAATTAGGTATACTTAGAAGGTAGTAATTTATATATTCCTATATTCTTTTATAGAGGATAGCTAGAACTTAAAAAGGGTATATTTTATAGTTAGCTTATAGGTTTATTATAGCTATATAAAGGGAGTACTTAAGGCTCTTAAAGATAGCTATTTACTAAATCTTACTACTAACCAGAACCCTCCTAAAATTATATTATATAATCCTTATCCTTATAATAATATTACCTAAATAAAGGTTTATCTTACCAGGCGCTTTGCTACTAATATTAACTACTAACCCTTAGTAAATTAATAGGAAGGTATAGGTTAAGTTAGTTAGTATATATATAATATTATTATTCCTATATTAGTTATAAGGCAGATATATAATAATAATATTATAATTCCTAATACTTTTAAGTATATAGGCATTATTATTATTAAAATACCTTAGTAATTAGCTATAAATCTTATTTATTATAGCTAGAGCGGCAGCTATCTTAATATATAGTATATAAATCTAGGCTATAATATAATAATTATATAGCAGGCTGTTCTCCGCGCTTATATAAGATATCTTCTATTACTTTAGGGGTTAGGGATAGTCTTTATTATTGCAGTTATATAATAAAGCAGGGTTTATATTAATAGAATTACTTTCAGGCTATATACTATAGTTAATGCAGTAAACCTAGTTATATAGTAAGGCAAAAGGGGATACTATCTTAATACTTAATATATTAATTATTTTATTTAAGACTAGAAATATATAAGGAAAAGATAGTAAGAGCATAGAGGCTAAGATTAGGCTATATTAATGGACTTATTAACTTTATATAACTTTTATATTACTACTGCCTTATTAGCTTATTATAATAGCTATATATAGCTATTATATTTAAGCTATAAGTTATAAAATCTAATCTAAATTAATTATAGAATTAGTTTAATTATAAAAGTTAATTAGGTAATATAAATTTTAAGCTAAAGTAAACTACCCTTAATTATAATATAAATATAAACTAAGCCTTAAATTGCTTATTAATATACTCCTTAATTATTAGCATTTCTTACTTAAAACTAGGGAATAAACTAGAGATAGATATATAGTTAAGAAGTAAATAGGGGTAGGTAATAATTAGAGGTATATAATAATTAGGAATAAAAGAATAGGGTTAGTAGTAAAATAAAAGCATCCTTATAGGAGGAGTGACATGCTGTTAAAGGTGCCTAAGGCACTTATGTTATATACTAGCTAGACCTCTTAGCCTAAGCCTGTTTTAGTTATAATCTATATATATATATTTCTCTTAATATATACTATTATTTATATCTTTTTAAGCACCTTCCTATCTATTAGCTAGTATTAGATAAATTTAATCTATATTAGTTATAAAGTTAAATATAATATATATACTTTTATAATAATTAATTTAATAAAGAATTATAAGAGTATAGTAGATTAATTATAATTTATAGTATTAGAAGTATTATTAGATTAGTAGGTATGGCTCTTAAGCTAGCCTTATAAGGGGCTCTTATAGAAGTGAAGCTATTTTAATTAAGGCAAAAGACTGTAATTAAGGTATTAATTAAGTAAGTATAGTAATTTAATTAAGTATAGCCTATTTTTAGAGCTATAGATAATAGATAGTATTAGTGAGGAGACTCCTGGGTTTAATAGTTGCCGAATTTACTAAAAGTAAGCCTTTACTATAATAATGCTCTAGTCCTCTATTTTTAGTAATACCTTAGGCTTAAGTTAGATTGCTTAGCTATTAGTTCTAAAGGGGGCTACTGCTGCTATAAGGAGATTATAGGAAAATATTAATAATCTCTAGTCTTTATTATAGACTATATGCTTTAAAGAATATCTAATGCCCCTTTTTGCAGCTGGCCTTAAGCTTTTTAAGGAAGGATATCTATGCCTATATTAAGTAAGTACTTTATAACCTTATACCTCCTTAAACCTATTGCTGTAGATAGAGGGACCTCTTAAAGTTCCTCTGAAATTTTAATATCCTCTATAGTAATAAGTGTTTCTAGATAATACCTAGATAACTCTTTATAGCTACTTAATATAGCGCCGTATCCTTAGTTTAGTAATTAGTATTTATACTAGCAGCTACTAGCTAGCAAATATACTAGTTATAATTACTATTTATAATAGCTTATAGTATACTAATCCTTAAAGCTAGGTAAGTAATATTTATACCTGCTATTAAGAGCTATAATATAATATTACTATAGCCAGACTCTAAGGCAGTAAAGAGAGAATTATCGTTTTATATTATTTTAGTATTTAGTAGGAGGTTATATGTCTCTATTGCTAATTAAATCTTATAGGTATAGGCTAAGAGTGAGAAGAAGCTCTAGTTACTGTTTAATAAACTAGGATTATAAACCTAAACTTTCCTTTCCTTTTAACAATCTAATATTAATCTTTTTACTACTTTAACTACTTTTATAAGTGCCTATTATAAGATCTAAGTTAAATAGCTATAAATTATCTTTATTAGACTAATTATCTATTACCTATAATAAAACTCCTTACTAATAATAATTACTTTTAACTAGTAAGTAAAAAGGTTAATATACCTTTATAGTATCTTTAAATATATTTGCTTTTTTATATTAAATTTTATTATTAAGAGACTATCTATATAAGAATCCTATTTAAAAGGCTTTCTTAAATAGATTTAATATTATTTTATCCTTAATAATAAAGAGATTAGGATTTCCTTTATTAGTAAATACTAATGCTTTTATATAAAAACTAGCTGCAAAACGTTTAGGCTAAAGCGCAGTATTATATATTAGTTATATAAGAAAGCTAGTTCTTATTATAAGATTAATAACTGCCTTTATATTTATCTTAAAGACTATATACTACTTAAGTAAAGTCCCTAGTAAAAAGGTAAAATAGTTAGCTAAACTAATATATATTAAAGGGTTCTTAAAACATATAACTTAGACTATAATTAGGAAAATTAACTTTAAACTTATACCTAACTTAAGGAATATCTAAATAGCTTTAGTAATTAGTTAGCCTTATTTTAGTTCTAGCTTATCTAGAAAGAAGCTTTAGGGATCCTTTAAAAGATAAATAAGAAATCTAAACTAAGGACTAGCTATAAGCTAATAGCCTGTTGCTATTAGTATATTAACTATATTCTAGTTAGGATTATATCCTTGTTTTAGTATATACTCTATAAGCTATATTATTCTTATATTAAATATCTTAAGATAGTATAAATTAAAGAAAAGGCAATAAATAGTCTCTAGTATAGTAGCTCCCTATTTATCTAAAAGACTACAAACATAACTAAGGTTTCTACTATAGACTATATATAATAGAAATTAAACTCTTATATATTAAGATTCTATTTTAAAAGTATATTGCAATTTATATTATAGATATCCCTAAAGGAAATATACTCTTATAAGTTTTAGGAATAATACTATAACGTCCTAGGGGTAGCTATGCTTTTTTTCCTACTTAAATATATCTAATAGTAAGTCTTAAATATTAACCCTCTATAAGAATTTTAAATTAGAGTTCTTGGATTTTAGCTAGCTGTTAGCTATTAGGGATTTAAAGTATTGCGCTAAAAGCTTCTCTTGTAAAATGTTATAAGATTGCTAAAGGCTTTAACCTTTTATTATATTAAGTAGAAAATCTTTAGTAAATTAATATAAGAAGGCTATTTTCTTAATAATATTACTTTTTTAATATAAATGGCGATTATACTTAACTACTATTAGTCTAGTAAATATAGCTTTTAAGATATTTTTTATATTATTAACTTAAGGCTTTAGCTTATGCTTTAGTATTATATTACTATATTTAATATATCTTTTTAATAAGTTAGAATTTATAGCTATAGTAAGTATAAAGGGTGTTATAGGCTAGTTTAGTAGTTTATTATTTAAGGGTATAGCTAAAAAGAGTAAATTTAAGATTAATAAAATATCTTTCTAATATATAGGGCAATCTAGGGCTAATTGTAATAGAATATTATAGTATAAATCTATTAGATCTTGCGGCATTAACTATAGTTATTTTTATATTTGCTTTTTTAAATCTTTATTATTTATGCCCTAAATTAAGGATTGCATAACTAATATAGCCTAAAGAAAAATACTATTAGATACCCTGGCTATATAACTTGCTAGATTAGGGACTCTTTAACCTTAGGGTTTTAATAGTATTAACTCGATTATGGCATATTTGGAGTATTTGGCTATATTAAGCAGTATTAACTTATATATCTTAAGACTAAGGCAAGTATTAAAATGCAGTTAAAAAAGGCGCTTAGGTTAGCTTAAAATATAAGTTTTAATACTAGCACTTAAAGAAGTTAAAGATTTTAGGAACTATAAAGTATCTAGTATGTTCTATCTTAGTAAAGCTTTATTAAGGCTATTAATAAATAGGTATATAAGTTATAATAAATACTTATAATAGTTAAGTAGAATCTTATTTAACTCTTTTTAACTTTAATTAAAAGTTAAAAGTCTCTAAGCTTTTATAAATATATTATAGGCTATCTTAATAAAGTCAGGTTTCTTAAATAGCAGGTTATATAGTAAAGAATATAGCAGTCCTTTAAAAGATTGCTATATTTAAGTCCCTAGTTTCTAGAAGAAATATAATAGAATACTAATGCCTTTTCGCTACTTCGTTAAGGACTTTAACATTTTGCAGCTTTCTAAAAGATACTTTATAAGAGTGCTCTTCCCTAATTTAGGGTTCCTGCTAATCTAATAGATTAGCTTATTAGAAATAAGCCAGTTTATAAAGCTATCCTATTTTATATCTAAATATAAGAAGCTAGCAGATTTATTATTATTATTATTACTAGAGTCTAATAAACTATTATAAGAGCTTTAGCTTTAGTTATTAGCTAGTTTAAGAATATTGCTTAAGTCTTCCTCTAGGGCTTTATATAATTTTCTATATAAACCTTCCTTAAGATATCCTGCTTAGTCTTAGTTATAAGCCTCTTTATTGTCTTAATTTGACTTTTCCTTAAGGCCTTTATAATTAGATATATATAATTATCTAATAGAATCTTAAGAGCGCGCGTAAAGGACCTATTAAAATGTAATTAGGGCTAGAGAGGTAAGGTTATTTTTTCTTTTATTAATTTCTAGGAAATAAAGGCTTTTAATAACAGCTTCTTAAAGCTTCTGTTTTTCTATTTCTAATTCTATCTCTTTATTATTAATTAGCCTTATGTTATTTAGAAGAGCTAAATAATAATAAGAATTTTACTTACTATTTTATTAAATCCTAGTATATAAGAAATGCTTTTATATATATAGTAGCAGATATAGCAGTATAGTCATGCTAATTGTTATTTTTATAACTATTGGCATAATTAAATACCCCTTTAATAATAATAAATAGAAAGATTTCCTAGACCCTAATACACTCTATTTTAAACCCTATAGCGCCTTTACTAGCTATAAGCTAGTTATGAAATTCCCCTAACTTTATAACTATATCCCTAAAGGCAAATTTCCTAAAGTGAATTATTAGAAATAGAGTTTCCTTCTTGTTTTCTTCTTTAGCCTTGTCTAGCCGATGGCGTAAGAGACGTTATTAAATATTATATTTAAGCTCCTTATAAGTTAATCTAAAAGTAATATTATAAACCAGATCTAACTTTCTGTTTTAGGCAGTATAGATAGAATATTTTAAAGACTTTTAATATTTATAATAATACTTAATTAAGAAGAGATTGTTATATAAACCCCTAAGGCAGCTAGCTGGCTTTATTAGTTTATTTAAGGCTTACTAGAGATAGTTTTAAGTTATAACCTATAGCTTTTTATATTCTCTCTTTGTTTTTAGTTTTAATAAAAGGCTTCTTAATTTAAGACCAGGCCTTTTAGGACTGTTATCTAAAGTATCTTTCTCTTTATACTTATCTAGATAATGTAAGCCGAGATTATATTATATAATACTAGTGCTAATAATTATGTCTTTAAGAAAGATCTCTTTTTTTATTTTTTTATAAAATAGTGCCTTACTGTAAATACTAATAATAAGCGCTAAGCTAATATTTAGGTAGCTTATATAGCAAAAGGCTATAATATTTCTAGCTATAACTTTACCTATATTAGGGAGATATACTAGAATTATATTATAATGCCTAATAATGCTAGTTAAGTATGTGTTTAGGTTACTATAAGCCTTTTTATAAGACTAACCCTCCTGATTTTTGTCCTAGTAGTAATTAGGTAAGGTAAAAATAGCGTCGGCCTTAAGGTTAAGAGTGTAGATAATTGCAACCTTAAATTCGTCCTGTAATTTCAGGCATAATGGCCGTTTTTAAGGTATATTATTATTTAAATTAAGAAGTTTAAGAGTAGATAAAGGTTATAAGGGGTTTTAGTAAGTAGTACTGGCAGGTGCTTAGCTATAAGAGCTAAGATAAGGCTACGCTGCTTTTTAGCTATAAAAGGACTAGCCTTTATTTAGGGTAGGCTTATATAGAATAACTTATAACTCCTAGATCCTGGATTATTTTCTGAAAAGTAATAGAGATTTATTTAATAGGTTAATAAAATATCTTCTAGTACCTTTATATGCCTATTATTATAAGATTATCTATATATATTATTATAAGCAAGTTATTAAAGCTATAAACCCTGCCCTATGGCTTTAGATATAGCTAGGGCATTTAAGGCATATACTTTTAATAACCTAGTGCTAGGCTATTAGGGTAGTTATTTTAGAGTTAGATTATTTAGTCCTTATTCTAAAAAGTAATTATGCAAAATAATAACGCCTTAAATAATATCGTTATTTTATTACCTTATCTAATTATAATTATAACTGCAATACTAATAGTAATATAATGTTTTTAACTACTATAATTTCTTATACTAATAAAGTAATTATAATTAAGTTATCTCTTAATACTTAAACCTCTTAGTAATGCTATGCTTTTTGGCTAGATGCTTTAATATATATTTAGGACTTAAAGTAAAACTGTATTTAGTATATATAATAGCTACTTCTGGCGAATTATAATAAAGGCTAAGCCTTTTAAGCTTTTATAGCTTTGCTAAAGATAAAGTAAGGTAATTTTATTAACTATAAATAGAGGAGCTAGCTATTATAATTAAGTATATATAGATATAATAGATAGGATAGAATGGCGGAGATAAAGTAGATATTATATAGAAATAATAAATATATAAGTTTTAGTAGATAATAGTAATAAATATTGTTTTTTTTTTCAATCTAAAGTAGTTAAGTTAAACTCAATATCGGTTAGCTAATAGAAATATAATATATTTTATATTTTAGGTTTTTTAATTTTATAAGTATAATATAAGAAATATAGTATATTTCTATTAAGGAAATATAAGGCAAAAATGCTAAATAATAATTAATTAAAAATAGGAAACATAATGCATTTCTATTAATAATTCTTAAGTAGGGATTAATCTATTTATATTCTTCTTAGTAATGTTCTTATATACCTTATATTATACTAACTATATATAAACACCCTTCCTTGCTATATCTAAGCTTCTAGCTTAGTAAATAGATATATAGTATAAGGTTAATTATTAATAGTAGTAATGGCTATATTACTAAATTGCTTTACTCCTAGATAATATTAGGGTTATATTAGATTATTAATATAATCTTACTTCTTTTTTCTACTAGTATTAACTTATAGTACCTTCTTAAATACTACTTTACTTTCTTCTTAATATATATATATTAATATACTTTATAAATAATAAATAAAAACTTAAGTAGTTTTATAAATAGCCTTATATTATCTATAATTAATATTATTAGCTTATAATTATTAAATACTAATAAATTAATTATTTATTACTTTATTTTAATAATTAGTAATTATTATTTATATTTATTAATATAATTACTTTTATAGTTATTATAGCTTAAACCTTAATCTTAACTTAATTATATATATTATTATAGGTTAATAATTATTATAGACTAATAGACTATATTAATACTAATATAATATATATTTATACTTATTATTATAACTTAGCTATCCTTATAAATTGCTTTAGTATAACTGCTATTCTTTACTTATATTTCTATTATACTCCTTTACTTATACTTAAGTATACTAAAATATATAGACTAACTTAAGGTAAATTATTTGCTAATTGCTATTTACTTTTAATAATACTAAATATAATTAATTAAATTTTAAATTAATTAAAATATTGCAATATTTGGTTTTTATAACTAAAATTTAAAATATAATATATCCTAGTAATTATAAATTAATATTTTTTTTTTTTTTTTAAGTTTATAAGTTAGCCTTAAAAGGTATATCTAAGCATCTCTAGAGTTTAATATTATTTAAATATTTATTGCCCCTATAGCTAGCAAAGCTTTATTAAGTTAAATTATTATAATTAGCTGCCTTAATTATAGCCTAAACCTAACTATATATATACTAGCTAAAAAGCCTTACCTGCTTATTAGCTAGCCCTAACCTTCTTCTTATAACCTATCTAAAAGAATACTATGCTTTAATTATCTATTATGCTTTTGCAATAAGTTATCTAACCTGACTTCTAACTGTAACTACTAATAGCATTATAGCTATACTATTATAATGCCTGCTATCTAAAGAAGCCTATAGCTACCTAATAAGGCCTTTTATATTAAAATGCCTAACCTAATCCCTTATTTTATAATAGCTTTTAAAAACTATAAATATAAAGATAAGCTCTATACTATAATAATAAAGATTAAAAAGACTTAAGATAAAGAGGATAATATTATCCTTATTAGGTAAGCTACTTTAGGCTATAAGGTCCTCTTACTTATATATTATTATTGTAAAGAGCTAATAATCTCTAAAGGCTACCTTAAGGAGGAGATTAAGCTACTGCAGAAGCTAGAGCAATCCCTTATAGCAGGAAGGCCTATAGAGGCAAGTAATAAGGGATTTATTAAGGACCTTAGACCGGGGACTCTTATTAAGAACCCCTATAGATAGTGGCTTGATAATGTGAAGAAATAGTTAGTAGAGCTAATGAAGGCTGTGAAGCTGATTGACGGCTGGTGAGGATAGAAGCGGGGTAATTGCGGGGTTCTGTGGAGGAAAAATGTATTAAGTTTTGTGTGAGTTTAGGTTGCCTAAAGTTAAAGACATTTGGCGTTGGCGGCGAAAAGAGGATTAAATAAGTCATGAGACAGGCCACGTGACTAAATAAGCAAATTAGCTGTAATATCAGTGCACCATTAATATAAACAGGGGATAGATTAATATATTATCTTAAAAGTTATTTTTTCTAACTTTTAATAATGGCAACCTGTATCTATTAGGGGTAATGGATTTAGGTCCCTATCTTTATTAGCGTGGTTTTATTTTTTATATATTTTCTATTAGATTTAGAGCTATATCTGCCTTGCAGCTAAGATAGGCCCTTAATTATTTAAGATTTAGTCCTCTTACTACTTTAAATAACTTACTTCTTAGCCTATTAAAAAATAATTATTAATAATAAACTCTTATTCTTTATAGATTATTACTCCTTTTTTTATTTATTATAATAACTAGGTAATATTTACCTTTAAGTTTAATATCTTAATTATACTTAACCTTAAGATATTTTTAAATTTACTTTAACTTTATACCTATATATAGGTAATTTAACTAAAATAATATACTTTACTTTAAGATAAACTTATATTAAATACCTCCTATACCTAGCAGACTTAAAGCTATAATTAGTAATATATTATTAGGCCTAGGTAGTAAATTAATATAGGCCTTTAGCTAACCCTTAAAGATATTATACTTAAATACTTACTTTTATATAAGCCTAATCTCTTAAATATTAAGATTATATAAAGTATTATAAAGATATAGCTTTACTTATTTTTATATAACTATAATCTGGTATATATAATAGTAAAGAAGCCAGAGTTCTAACTTATATATAAAGTACTTTATTATAAATAAATTTAATAAGAGTAAAGTTTTAACTTAACCTTTATATATTATAAGCTATTATATAATATTAATACCTTTTTTAAACCCCTTTATTTTATATTAGCAGTTTAAGCTAAATATAACTTAAATATAATAAGATATATAATTATAGCTATTATTAAACTTTATAAGTTAAGAACGCGCTTTAATTAGTTATAATAAACTAATTTATATTTATAAACCCTATTACCTAATAACTATATAAAAAAATAACCTTAAAGCAAATTTACTATATAACTACTAATATTGCGATTTTATATACTAATATTAATATTAATTAATTTATAAGTATTTCTTTTATATTCTTATTTATTTTAGACTTATTATAGCTATTATAGCGCCTAAAATGCTAATTATTAGCACCTACTTATTTTAATTATTATAATACTTATATCTTATTAGTACTATAAAATTTCCTATATAAATTTAATTATTAGCAGGCTATTAATGCAAATAATAGTCTTAGGGAAAATAGCTAAGGAGGTGCTAATAGAAGCTAATAAGGCTAGGCTATAAAGCTTCCTTTAAGACCTACTTACTAGCTATAAGCAAGCTAGGCTAGAAAATACTAGCTATTTAGGCCGTAAGTAGCTTGGAGTCTTGCCTATTAAGAAAGACCTATCTTTTATAGACTCTAAGATTACTAAAGCCTTAAGAAGCAGGCTTTTTTACTTTATTAAGCCCCCTAGCTTGCCCTATAGCTCTTATAGAGCTATAGTAGCCTTAGGCCATCAGGATACCTATAAGGGTACTTCTAGAAGGTAGATTACAAGGCATAATAAGATTATAGGGGCCTTTTATAGGGCCCTTAGTAGCTAGCCTTCCCTAGAGGTTGAAAAAGAACCCTTAGTTAATAAAGAGACTAGCCTACAGGCTGACCTAGCAGTTACCTTAGGAATAAGCTAGTACCTCTATGATATCTAAATTATTGCTATTTCTAAGGATTCTGTAAGGGAGGACCCTTATAGCACCCTTACAGAGGCTGTAGAGGAAAAACACCAGAAATATAGGTCTTTAGAGGCCTTTTTTCAGCCTATTATTATCTCTGCAGGTGGCCTTATGGACCTAGAGACCGCCAAGACCTATAAGAAGCTCTAGGAGCTTGTAGGCCCTATAGCAGCTGCCTAGCTTGATGCCACAATAGGCCTGACCTTAACCCGGACTAGGGCTATCTTAGCAGCTTCTATAGCTAAAGAGATCCCTACAGGCCTAGCTAGGTTAGCCTGGAATACCTCTAGAAGGTCTTCTTAAACCTCTTTTAGGCCATTTAGCCTTATATCCCTCTTTTCTAGCTTTTCTAGCTATATCTCCTTTTTATTAGCTTTTCTAGCTATATTTTCCTTTTAGCTTATCTTAGCTATATCTCTCTTTATTACCTTTTTAGGCTATATCTCCTATTTTATCTTATTTCTTTATTTTATCTCTTTTTATCTCTCTTTTTATCTCTCTTTTTATCTCTCTTTTTATCTCTCTTTATCTCTCTTATATCTGCCTTTTCTTTCCTTATTTTATTTCTTATTTCCTTATATCTTAAAAAAAAATCTCCACTCTTCTATCTTATTAGCTAGACTTTAGCTAAAGAAAAACACTAATGCAAAGATAGCTTAGATAGTTAATACTAACCCTATCCTAACCCTAACCTTAAATTCTTTATTATAAATAAAATAATTAAATTTTACTTTATATAGCTTATATAAGTAAAATATAATTATATATAATTTACTTTAATTATTATATTATTTAATTTATTTTCTTAATATAAAGTTTAATAAATTAGTTTTTAATTTTATTTCCTTATTAAGGTTAAATATAACTAATATAAGTTTACTAAAAATAGCTTATTATAGCTATTTAAATACTTCTTATACTTTTACTTTTTTATATAAAAGTTTTATTTTTTTTTATAAGCTTTATAAGTAAGTTTATAATTTTATTAAAGTTTTTAGTAAATTAGTAATTATAATTAATAAATCTTAAGAAGTCTTATATTTCCTTAATTATTTTAAGTATTAACTAATTTATTATTATTAAGATTTTTCTTTATTTTATTTTAATTTCTATTACCTCCCTTAATGCCCTAACCCTGCATTCTTATAGTTTATTGGTAAAATAACTTAAAAATATTTTTAATTTCTATTAAATGTCTTTAGTTATCCCCCTTTAATATATCGGGCTTAAGTAGCTATTTCTCCACCTCTAGATAGACCAAGAATGCCCTAATATCTCCCTGCTTAATGAGCGCTTAAGAGATTATGAGATAAGTAGAGTCCTATCTCGTGTTATTGTTTATAATAACCTCTAGCTCTGCCGTTAATTTACTTGGCAGGAGATATTCTTATACTTTGTCGTTCTTGCATGAGATCCTTATAAAGAGCTTATACCTCTGAGGGGAAGATCTGATGAACTTGATAATATTGTGGAGCTTTCCTGCTGGCCCTTTCTTTCTCTAGTATCGTAGGTCATCCTCGCGCCGGCCGAGAAGGTCCAAGACCTGCGATTCGGCCTCGAAAGCCACGAAATCTTCGCCATAGAGGAAAGCATGAGCAACCAGGTTCAAGATATGCCCATAGCAGCTTATGCGTCTGGCTCGAACGTCTGCTAGGCCTATCTCTGCGTCGAGATCTTCGTAGAAGTTTAGAAGATAGCAATCGTTTGAAGATGCGTTGTCTGAGATTACTGTGCCTACTCGATCCTCTATCTTCCATTCAGGCACAACTTGCCCAAGCATCACCGCGAGATTTTCCCCGTTATGATATCCGAGCTGGCGACGGAATGCTAGTAGGCGCGACTAGTGCTTGCCCTAGCAGCTACGAAAATAAGCTATAGCTGCCATAACAGCGTGCCGATTGGGTGATGTCCACAGGTCGAACCCTAGATGGATTCTGGTAAGGGCATCTGAGAGCTCCTGCTTGACCTCATCCTTCTTAGGCCCGTATATATTATCCAATAAACAGCCTATCGATTGCCGGCTCTATGGTATCTGGTCAGATAGGTGAGGGTCAAGTTGCTAGGCGAGTTGCAAAAAGAAAAGGAATATTAATATTGATTAAAAGTCCTAGACTTAGTTCTCAGATCATCTTAACTCTAGCACGCGGCATAGCGCTATACTGCAAGCGCTGTCGCTTAGGCCGTTCAGATTTATCGGTTAATAGGTCTATATTAGCGCCTTAACTGCCCTCGAAGATGCTATAAGACCTATATGTAGTCAATGATGCTCAAGCTCGCGATGCCACTTTCTTATACCTGCAGAGGTGGTTAGCTGCCGAACTCATAGCAGCAGCGGCAAAGAACTCAGGCTGACCCTTCGCATCGCACAAATGGCAGACCCAGTAAGGACTTAGCGGGCTGTCGTTGGTGTCAATCTCAATAAGAAAGAATCTATGGCGCTTAGTCCAGCTCTTCCGGACCTTCGAGCCCTTCCGGGATAAATACTCTTCTAAAACATATCGTTTGTTCCTCCATACTGCTGGTGGAAGATCTGCAACAGTAGGGTGATCTGGCAATGTCGTCTGCGTCGCCAGCTCGAATTGACTTGCCAAATTTCTTGGTGATCGGAGGAGCAAAGGCGGAGGGTAGAGAAGGAAGCATGATGTCGTTAAATTCATCAGGCTACGCGTCGGTCGGTAAGGAATAGCACGCGTGGGGGAGAGGTAAACAGCCTGGCACCGACATGGTTTGATGTGGTGAGGGCGAGGGACATGAAAGTTAAGAAGCTACCTTCTCTTTAGCCAGTTTGAAGGCCCTGCTAGGGGTAACACACTAATGAAAGATCTGAGTAATGACTCTGATTGGCCAGGTCCACTCACCTGACCCTCTGACGTCCACCAGGTTCCGGGTAAGCTGCAAAGACGAGCTCGAGAGCCACGCAGATTCTACCTTTAATCATATATCATGTATCAAATATATCAAATATTATTTCAAATCCAGGGGTTTAGATTTGCTTGATTTGAAATAAGATTTTGGCATATTTGATTGATTTATTTGACAGTTTGTTTGATTGCATTTGATCTGTGGGCAGCACTGATCGTATTGAACTTGTTAATATTTCAACTAAGACCAATTTCAATACTACCATAACTCAAATTGGAGCATAAAAATGATCATTTCCTAGCTTACATATTCTATTGAAGCTTTATCCATGAGTAATACATAGGGAGCGTGCTTGCAGCAGCCACACATGCAGCAACTCCTCCATACTGGCGGATATTCCTCACCAGCGATTTAGAGTGCCAGGATCGAGATCCTCCAGACTTGACAAAGGCATTCTTGTCAGGGAACAGAGTGGCAATCCAGAACTCAATCGCTAGACCAGGCCAGGAAGCCACATTTCGTCCGAAATCACCGATGTACCAGTTGCTACAATCTCCAGCAAATACACTACTCTTCAACTTCTGGTGTATCTGGTTGGTGGTGTAGTTCTCAACTGCTTCCTTTACCTCGATGGCAGAAGCTTGACCATCGATGAGAGGCTTGACAAGAGCTTCGGCAGCATAGCCGACCTGGACTTCGCATGCGTAAAGGGCCGAATTATTGGCAGGGAAAGTGTTGGGGCCGAATCTGTAGAAGTCAGAAACCATGTTCTTGTTCAGGTTTAACTTTAACTTACATGATAGCCATATTGGGGAAGTTGTGCACGAACGTGCCAAGGTAAGCCTGTGCGCCACGGCTTTCTCTCCATTGCTGGTCAAGCGTGTTTCCGTCTGCACCAACGATCTCCATTGGGGTCAGAAACTCGGTAACCTTGAACCCTGTCGCCATGACGATAATGTCATACTGGTCATGGCGTCCAGATGAGCTGATGATGCCATCCTCTGTAATCTTTTGGATTCCTTCGGGGATGAGTTCCACGTTGTCTCGATGTAAGGTTGCGAGGTAACCTGGGTCCGCAATCTTTCTCTTACAGCCAAGTTCGAACGTAGGAACCAGGATATCGTGGTACTTCTCGGGAGCTTGTTCAAAGATATATTGACGAGCTCTTTCTTCTTCTCTCAATCGCTGTTCCACACCCGCCTTTGTTCCTCTGTAGGTGTAGGATTGCTTATCAATATCCCAGAAGATGTTCCAGCGATGCAGACGCATCAAACCGGGAAGATAACGAAAACAGAACTTTTCGAAACCGGTGAAGTGATGGTTGGGACGGGCATGATACCATTGAGGGCTACGCGCGTACTGGGTAACAGAGGCAGCTCTTTCTGCGACGGCGGGGACTACCTGTACAGCGCTGCATCCACTTCCGATGACAGCCTTGTCTTTGGTTAGCGAAGGTTCTAGTCAATCTTGGGACAGTGGGTTAGACGTACCACTCGCTTGCCTTCATAGCTGACATCATGCCTCCATCGAGCAGTGTGGAACATTGGACCACGGAATGCTTCCATGCCATTGAAGTGGACCTAATGTAGCAGGCATGTTAGATTACGAGATACAGTGAAGATGTGTAGAGAGACAAACATCTTTAGGCATGGAAATTCCTCCCACAGCCGAGATAAACATGGTAGCTTGTCGGACAAAAGTGATATCTGTTTGGAGGTCTTTCAATCTCACATGCCATTGGCCTTCTGCTTTGTCCCATTGCGCGCCTAGGCATTCGACTGAGACGTTGATATGGGGACGTAGCTGGAATTTGTCGACTGTGTCCTCTATGTACTGGAGAATCTCTCCTTGTTCGGCGAGTTGCTTTGACCAATTGGGGTTGAGATTGAAACTGAATGAGTACAGATGAGAGTGCACATCACAACCGCTACAAGCTTGATCAGCAATGTCATGCCATGGGGTTGAGTACATCACTACTCACCAGCCAGGATAGCTATTTGCCCTCCATGTTCCTCCAACTCCATCCATCTTCTCGTAGATTATGAAGTCGTTGAAGCTAAGCTCATACTTCATTTTATGGGCCATGGCAATGCCAGAGGGCCCAGCACCAATGATTATAGCTGAGGGAGCCATTCTTTACTGAATGGTAGTGGTTCTTGCAGTGGAAATGGAGCTAATGCGAGGCTAATAAAGGCTCGATGTCCGCTGGGCTCAGATGGGTGAAGAGTATTGTCAAGTGTCAAGTAAAGCAAAGAGGATTTGTATTGGAGATGACAGTTCTCTGTTTCATTAAAAAAAAGCCTCTAATCTTATCGAGTCGAAGGAAGAAGTTATATCTATCATTCCACAAGGCGGAAATGAATACATTGTCTCTACACATTGGTTGTCTTGTCTGCAGGCGACGTCCGTCATCCAAATTGATCGGGATCCAGTTTCCGACCACTTTGCCACACCTTGATCCCTCTCTTCTGTGGGTCACGGAAATCCCCAAGTCCCGCTGGCATCATCGCGTAAGCCAGATTCCGCCCAGAGCATTGTCTCGCCTCGGACTACTTGCCGTATTGCTTGGGATTTGTACAGTATTGAGCACTTGCACCTTCCTCTCATACAATAACCCTTGCAAATAAAAGATAGCCCCGCATGCCATGCAAATATATATATCGGCACTGTGTACATGTTTATCAGGTCCTGATGGCGTACATATTGAGGTGCCTATGTGACTAATGTAAGGTAAGAGTACTCTCATCTCGCACTGTTAATATGTCACCACTTTCCCGGATTTGCGCCCGGACCTATCTCTAAAGGCGGCATAAGACTACAGTGGGGTCACGACAGGGGTATAGGGCCTATTAAAATGAGCATTACTTAAGGTACATTTGCATATACCTAAATATATATGTAATAAAAGTACTAGCAATTAGCTAAGTTATAAATAGCTACTTTATATACTTTATAGCTATATTAGGTTTATACCTTTTATTTATTTTTTAATATTAGTTATAAATAGCCTTTTTTTTTTTTAAAAAGGTTAATGCTGCCTTTATTTATAGCTTTTATAAATTAAGTAGTTAAAAGGTATACCTTTATAAATATAATTAATATCTTTTTCTTTTTTTATATAACCTCTTTTTTTTTATAACCTTTAGTTATATATTTATTAAAAATAATATTATAAATATATTCTTTTTAAGCTTTAAATATATTATAAAGATCTTAATAAGGCTACTAGGTTTTCTTTTATAAAATAAAGTTATTTATAAGTATAACTTTAAAAAACAAGATTAAAGTAATACTTATTAAGGATTATAGTAAAATTAATATTAACATATTATATAAACCCTTATTTAAGTATTATAATTAATATAATTTATTTTATTATTATATTAAGTAATAATAATAAGAATAAGAATTATCTTAAGTTATTATTATTAAAGACTTATTATAGGTATTATACCTTTGCCTTTATGCCTCTTTTAGCAGGCTTTTTCCTTTTTTTTAATATATACTTATAAAGGGCTTTATTAAGCATAATTAAAAGGAAGAGTATAATACTACTATTTTTTTAAGTAATTTAAATAACTTAAGGAGAAAGGAAAAGGATAAATTAATAAAGGAAATATAAGTAAAGTTATTTATATTTATTTATTTTATATTAAAATTAAATATACCTTATTATATTATAAAGCTATATTATTAAGAGCTTTTTTAGTCTTTTTTATATACTTTATCTTAATAATAATATTATAATTAAGGTATATTATATTTATAATATTATAATTAAGCTATTAAAAAAGGTAAAAGAGCTATAATAATAAAAAACGGTTATTTATAAAGATATAATATATTTATATTAATAG
>JACTAS010000219.1:0-22687 GCA_014884825.1 Fusarium sp. 190-020-2 | reverse complement strand
ATTCGTGTCCGTAACAGCGTTGTAAGGCTTCTATAAGGCAGCTGTAGCACCCCCATAATTGCTTGCATAGCGATTATGGCCCGATCTTTTGCCCTGTGGCTTAACGGCTTGTGCAACCGTTACACTTAGTCTAAATAAAATCTACCCCTAATATAAATAAAGCCTACCTCTGTGTAGTTTAAGCCTACTCCCTGTTAGGTAGGTCTAGAAATTAAATTCTACTCCCCTATAAAAACTAATTCTACCCTAGGTTATTTAATATAAAATAAATAAATTCTACGTAGAATTAATTTTGGTATAGAGCACTAGGCGAGGTCTCTGTCAGGAAAGCTCTATATTATAGCTGCAAGATCGGCAGTCGGAGTTGGTCATCTGACCATGACGAAGTTACCGGGAACAAAAGACTCCTTCGTTTCCCCAACTTCTTATCACTGGAGATGGCAGGGAGTCCTGGTTTAGCAGCAATGCCAAGCCTGGAGGATGAGTCGTGAATCGTCGGGATACAGATATATGCCCCGCCTGGAAGGCGAGATGAGGAAAGGATCACCATCACAGACGATTTCACTGATGTGTTGATAGCAACTTTCTGACAAATTTACGAAAGGCAATATAGCATTATCTTGGATCGTTGAACTTAAGGCGTAAGTGCCCAGAGACAGTGCAATTATACATCTTGGTGACGCTCTACGATTGTGTCTAAGATAATTCATACTTTAATAAATAAATCTTTACTTAAATTATTTAAGCAATACCAAGTCTCCAGTACTAATATTTTATATTCTTCACGTCATGAATAAGTATTGGTCAATCCTGTTAACCTTATAAATAGGCTAATTACGAGCGAAGCACAGGCCTTGTGTATCTATCCACATACTGTCCCAACCACCCGGTATCTGGTTTTGAAAGTGCTTTGGTTCATGCCACTGGCTCTTGACGTCTCGCGTTTCTTACCTAAAACTGGCAGGTTAATGGAGACAACAATCCAGTGGTCTTGTCTTGATTTCTTAGTGTCTACAGTCCCAGTTTTCCTCGTCAGTAAGAATTATTATTAGCGTACAAATCTCAAAAGGCGATGCGGGGTACAAGCTTCAGGCATTTATTGGCATGCCGATCCCAAAAGTAGAACCCGCTGGCATGTTGATATCTCGTAGGCCTGGAGAATCCAATCGATATAGCTTGCCACGTTTGAAAAAGGCCTTTATCAAGCTTGGTCGTTTTAAATAAGGCTGGAGGCATCTGATCTGACGCTTAGAACGTCTTCGGAAACCTACTAGACATTCGGGCCCATCGATTCTCTATCATGTCGTCAAAGCCATTTCCTCCGCCGAATGGGATGCCATCATTTTGGCGCGGCTCTCCGGGGTCACTTGATAACTACAGATCGACAGAAGAACTGCCCTCTCAATGCGACATTCTCATCATCGGGGCAGGATATTCTGGCGGTTCGCTCGTTACGCACATGCTATCGCAGCCCGAATCGAGAGATAAGTCCATTGTTGTTTGGAAGCTCGCCAGCTGTGCTCAGGAGCTACGGGACGAAATGGTTAGTTACAGCCACTCTCATGTTATCGACAGCCTCTCTAATGCTACCAGGGGGTCATATCAAGCCTGATGTATACAACCTGTGCTCAAGTATGGCCTCAAAGTATGGAATCGATTCAGCCGCTGAGATTGCCGATTTTGAGCTTGCAAACGTCGAGGCTGTCAAGAACTATGTTCTAGAGAATAACGTGGACTGCGATTTTGTCCTGACGCAGGCTGTTGATGTCCAGTTGTCAGAGGAGCACAACACGGCGATAAAGGCAGGCTATGATAAGCTCATCAACGCTGGCGTAAGCGCAACTAAGCGAGCGTTCTACATAGATAGCAAATACGCAGAAGCGGTAAGTATTATTATTACCATGGCGGCTTTTCTTGCTGATCTGAATCTTGTTTACCAGATATCGGGTATTAAAGGCGCAAAAAGAGCCTTTAAGTATACGACTGGCCATCTATGGCCTTATAAGTTGATCTATCATCTATTTGCCGAAGCTATAAAGCATAATAACTTGAACCTTCAAACCAATACCAGAGTAACAAAAATCTCGGATTTTCCAGACGCCAACGGAAATTGGACTATCACCACCAGCCGCGGCCTTCTCAAGGCACGAAAGGTCATCATGGCAACCAACGCTTACACCGCCGCTCTACTCCCAGAGTATCGTAAAAAGATCATACCGTATAGAGCTATTTGCAGCCGAATAGTAGCACCTAATCCACCAACGTTGGCTGACTCGTATGCCATTCGATTTGGACCCTCGAACTTTGACTATTTGATCCCTCGACCTGATGGAAGCATCATTGTTGGTGGCGCCAGAAGTGATTACTTCAGATACACGGAGGACTGGTATGGCAGTGTAGATGATATAAAGGTTATTGAAAGGGCGAAGGATTACTTCGAGGGGTATATGCAGAGGCACTTTCGTAGCTGGGAAAACAGCGGTGCGCATACTGATCAAGTATGGACTGGAAGTAAGTCATTCTTCTTAATATTACTTAGATACTTACTAAACATGCCATCACGTAGTTATGGGCTACTCATCAGACCAACTTCCACGTATAGGTCGCGTCCCTGGTCGAGAAAACATGTTTATAATGGGCGGTTTCACAGGGCATGGAATGCCCCAGGTTTTCCTCGCTGCTAAGGGCCTCAGCCGCATGGTCCTCCAGGACTTGCCATACTCCCAAACAGGAATTCCCCGACTGTTCGAAGAAACTCAGGCGAGGTTGGTCAGTAAGGACAATTTCTTGAAAGACATGATTGATAGACAGGCAAGTTTGGCAAAGATGTAATTTGTCTGTAGGGTGGCAGATCATACGTGGTAGCGGGGTTCACTACTACGTAGTATCTAAATGCTCGAAAGTTCAATGGGTCATAATGCCAAGCCTTCTGCCTAACCGAATAATTCAAAGATCGGACATTTCCTAATTTAGTAGGGCTGACATAGCCCTACGGCACAGCACAGTTAGTTATAACATGGCAATATCACATCTTTAATCATGTCAAACCATCTTTATCATTGAACGCTGAAACGCTATTTTATACAGTTTATAACATCTATGTTGCTGGACGAATTGGACAGGCCGCTAGACGATGTCGTAGTTGTTGATCGTTTGGCTATCGCCGACTACAACGAACCCAACATTCTGCCTCAAGATGAGGCTACTTTGAAGAATGTGCGAGCCTGGCTCAGACCTACCAAGTATGAAGGCGATGGCAGTGAACTGAACAAGCATACCAGCTCCTATTTGGAGGGTACTAGCCAGTGGCTTCTTGTTTCACCTATTTTCCAACAATGGCATGACGGTCGCGATGATGGAATTCTGTGGATTCGTGGTGAGTGATAAATGTCAGTTGAGCCGAGCTGCAAGGCTAATTATCCGCAGGTGTTCCTGGCACCGGCAAATCTGTGCTTGCCTCGAGACTCATCCATCATCTATCATCCGAAGAATGCCCAGTTCTGTACTTTTTCTTCCGGCATACCATCCAATCCAACCATCGCCCCGAATCTGCCCTCCGCGACTGGCTTGCTCAAGTCTTGCCCTTCAGTCCTCATCTGCAACTCGCATTGATGAATCTGACATCAGAGCCCATCAATCTTGATTTTGTGGACGATCTGTCCTTGGTTGAGCTTTGGCACCTCGTTCGACTTGCGTTGAAAAATATGCCCAAAGTTTATTGTGTTGTTGATGCCCTGGATGAGATGGACAGCGATGCCTTGGAACATTTCTTGCAGTTGATCGATCAACTCGGAAATATGCACCCTGATAGAGTCAAACTCATCATTACGAGCCGACCCATTGCCACGATTGAGAAGATCGTGCGAAACCTACGGCTGTTGGACATTCGTCTCGACAAGAAAGCCATTAACCCGGATATTTCTACCTATCTTCAGCACAGACTTGCCAGCTCTAAGCTGTCACCCGAAACAAAGGATGCAATCAAGAACATAGCCCTCGAGAAAGCGGATGGGCTGTTTCTCTATGCCAAGTTGACAATGGATAAGATCGCCGGACTCGACCATGAACCCGAAACGGAAATCCTCCAGACCCTTGAAAGAATGCCCGTCAGCCTATCTTTCATATATGGACACCTCCTCAGGGAGCATATGGGTCGCACTGGACTGCCTAAAGGACTACAAATGCTCGTATTGCAACTTGTAACCCACGCTACTCGACCCTTGCGACTGCTCGAGATATCTGACTGCATCAGAGTGACTCAGCCTCAATATGGTCAAGACGCCGGAACTATCAAGAGCCATGTGCGCACCTGTTGCGGGCCACTGCTAGAGATACTTCCTGACGAAACTGTTCGCGTTGTTCATCACTCTCTGACTGAGTATCTCTTTGGACTTACTCGCTCATCGGCTGATGAAGACATTCCCGTTTTTGAGCCTGGCCCGACACACGACCTTCTCGCAAACCTCTGTCTCTCGTATCTCCAAGCAGGGCACCTAGACAATATTACTTTCGTGGAAAATAGCACTTTCTTCCGAAGAACTGTCTTAGCGAAACAAGAATTCCCGCCTTTCATGAACTACGCAGTGAATAACTGGCATACTCACGCTAAGAAGGCCACTAGACGACAATTTCCACAGGAGAAAACGAATGAGAAAGCCTTCTCACTGCTGATGACTCCGGAATCTGCTTGGCGACTTACAGCGCTGGCAGAGCAGACTCACACGAGAAGTTGGCATCCTGGGCATCCTGGGTTGTCTGGGTATCCTTGGGTTCGAGATGAGAAGATGTCGCTTGGAACTGAGGTGCTACTTTTCTCGATGCGATTGGGCTTGACCAATTTTATTGAGAATTTTCTTGAACGCTGTAGGGAAGAAGCAGTCAACTATAGTGGAACTAAGATGATTCAGCCTCCATTGCATCAAGCGGTGGAGAAGCGAATGCTGGAAATTATCCACCTCCTTGTTAAGCACGGGGCCGAGCTGGACCAGCATGATTACCAAGGAGACACACCACTTTACGTGGCACTCGGCGGCCAGAGTTCCAGAACAAAAGGTGCATCACAGCCCGCCATTGTTGAGAGCCTCCTCAAAGCGGGCGCTGACCCGTGGAAGGCACAAGAGAGAAAGAAGAGGCGGTCACACATGATAGGGATATCCGAGGAATCACACACATCATATAAACCAATTAGGATGGCCTTCAGCACCTGCGACGATACAATTGCAAAACTGTTCATACCGTATATCAAGACTACGGAGACTGCGAACGAGGCTTTAAGTTGGGTTATGGAGGGCTCCAGGAACATCAAGGTCATGCGTCTAATCCTTGATCTTGGCCTGGTGGCCATCAATGCCTGTGCTGATGGCCCAACCTTTTTATTCTTGGCGTGCAAGCATGGTGACCCCAAGGCAGTCTCTATACTATTGGAAGCTGGTGCAGATCCGAACACCTGCCATTTTCGCAACAGTGATTCTGGCAACAGTGATTCTGGCAAGTTTGAGCTCGTGCCTGATACCTTGTATGTCCACACAGAACCTAGTGGTTCTGGCAAAGAAATGGCAGGGCCTAATGTTATGCATGCTTTGGCAGATCTAACTTTGATGGACCCGCAAACACATATTCGTCATGCTGCGGCTGATGAAGCCGTCACAGAGTGCTTCAAATTAGTTCTTGATGCCGGTGCCGATGGTAAGTGAAAAGTATCCCTTTTTAGTCAGTTTATCATGAGGGATCTAATATCATTATACAGTCAACCATGTCGATAGCGAAGGGAACACGCCGCTTCACGTGGCAAAGACTTCGCTAATGGCGCAGCTTCTACTTGATTCTGGAGCAGACCCTAATGCGATAAATTCTCGCAATAACACGCCGCTTCATGTTGCGCACACCTTTGATGTGATGAAGGTGATAGCCAGCAAGACAGATATCAACACCACAGATCAAGATGGCAGTACCATGTTACTGAAGATGTTGAATACGAAGTCTGGCAGCTCAAAATATGAAATATCACACCCCCTTCAACTTCTAGATCTTGGGCCCGACGTTCATATTGTCGACAATGAGGGTAACAGCGACTTGCATTATCTGGCCACGCATGAGCAAATGACCAGTCCTGAAGGCCAACAGATGCTGGAAAGATTGATGCAAGGTGGTTTTAACCCAAATCTACGAAACAAGCAGGGTCAGACTGCTCTTCACAAGCTGGTGTCCAAGTGTTGTCGTTTGGGAAAGCCGTCGGTCACCACCCTGAGGACATTCAATGAGCTGACGAAGTCTGATCTTAACGCTGTGGATGATAAAGGTCAGACACCGCTCTTCAGCACTCTTGATAAGTTTCGCGCCATGCGAGAGCCCATTGGGGATGAGTTTATACATTTTATGGCCGAGGTAGGGGCACGCTTCGATGTCACGGACAAGCGAGGGCGGACATTGCTACATCCTGCAGTTAGAAACTGTTGTGGTCGACAGTCCGAAGCTGATCTTGAAGTGTTATGCCTTCTCATTGAACTTGGAGCTGATCCTCAGGGGACCGATATCGAGGGAAACACTGCCTGGCATGAAGCAGTGCCTAAGTTTTCTTATTGGTCGCTTTCACTGCAATGTCTTCAGAAGATCACAGCTTTGGGTATGGATCCGAAAAAGGCCAACATGGAGGGAAGAACGCCGTTTCACATCGCCTGCGAGTATAATCAGCGAAACCTATCGAAGAATAAGTTGTTTGAATACCTGCTGGAGCAGGTCGGAGACATTGATGTCAAGGACTTTAACGGGGCTACTGCCCTTCATACCACGGCAACTTACTCCAGCGAGTTTACTCTGAGACTTTTGGAAGCCGGTGCTGATGCGGCACTGGTCACAAATGAAGGATTGAACGTCTTTCATCTTGCAGCCCGATGCCGAGGAAGCAATGTCATTGGCCTTCTTTTGGAATGGCTCACGGCCAACACCAACAACGAAGAGATACAACGGCTTGTCAACCTCAAGGACAAGCGTGGTCGGGCCCCTCTGTACTACGCTTGCGCCGCTGGCAGTTACCAGTCCGTTGAGCTTCTTATTAGTGCTGGCGCAGTCGTTGAGATGGAGACGTACGATGGTTCTGCATTGAACGGCTGCGTTGACTATGTGCAAGAGGAAGCAAGTTGGCGGAGGAGTTCGGACGCTGATTCCGGTGGTGTGTTTATTGATGATGCAAGACGGCCGTCATATATTGGGGGAAGAATTGAGACAACCTTGGACCTTGTAATTGGCAACGCAGCAGCACCCAACTGGCGTCTTCTCGATATGGCGGTTGCCGCGGCTGTCGAAGTGGCCACAACTACCGAACTACAATTTGCTCAACAGCGCCAATCTGCTACTCACCCAGACCATGATATAACCGTGGAGTGCCTCATGCGAGCGAGGAAGTCTTTAGGTGTTGAAAATGAGTTGCCCTGCGCAGCTGAGGCACAACTCTGCCTAGAACGAAGACAAAGGAGGATATTCGAGATATGGGATTCGACGAGTAAATGTTCACTTCACGACGACCGTACTCACTTTTTGGCCCGCTTAAGCCGACTTATGATCTCGCATTTCTATGATGACCTTCCTGACTACATCAACGAGAATTCCCCCGAAGTCAAAGATCTTTACAGGTTTCTCGCCGACCTGGCAAAACGAGGTTTTGCGAGGCTTCTTGACATCATACTCACGCCAGAGACCACCTCGACCCTCCAGGAAAGAAGTGAGACGAGCATTGCTTCGCTGGTACGTGTTGCATGCGAATCGGAAGAGCCGAACATGCCTGTGATCCGAGTTTTGCTATCAAAGGTCGTTCGACTGGAAAGTGTGAAGGAATCAGAGGGTAGTTTTCTGCACGTCCTATCTCGAGGCGGTCATCACCCTTGGTGGCATATTGGCCAGGCACTGCCATACTTACTGAAGCAAGGTGTGAACCTGGAGGTCAGAGACAAAGACGGACTGACGCCCCTCAACGCGAGTCTTGAGAACATGGAGAAACCTGAATGGAGTGGTAAAGCTACGGAGATGCTACTTCAGGCAGGCGCAGATCCACGCAGCGTGGACGATACAGGCAACTCTTGTCTATCTCGTGCTGTTGGTAAAAAAAGACTGTTCAAGTTGCTAGTTCAGCATGGGGCCACTGCTGACCATCCAGAGCTGCGTGCAGCAATCCTGTCCAAAGACGTTGATCTGGCTGAGTTGATATTAGCCTCTGGTGTAGATCCAAATGGTCGCCCGACGCCTTCGTCAGATAATGTGAAAGTGCGACTGGACTTGAGAATGTGTACTTTCTACCCTTCAGACGAGCTTTACCCCTTGAATCTTGTGATTAGTATTATTCGCAAGCGTGATGGCGACACCGAAGTTTGCATGCAGATGGTGGAGTTATTACTCAAGTTTGGTGCTGATCCAAACGCTCGTTTCCATCACACGACAATTGCTCATCGAACGCTCGAGCAAAAGGTTTACAACCCCATTACTGGACGCGAAGAACGGAGCAACTTCATCGACATTATTTTGCAGCATCCCAGTCTGGATGTAGACTTGAGGAATACCGCTGGTGTTCCTCTGCTTCATGTGGCTGTAAAGGTTGGCGATGAAATGGCAATTCGAACATTGATCAAGAGAGGTGCCGACGTTCGCTCAACAGATAACCTTGGTCAGAATGTCTTGCACCTAAGCTCTTCTGTCCTTTACAGCAAGAGCCTGTTCGATGATATCGTAGCTCTAGCACCGGAGCTTCTACGACAGGCTGACAACGATGGCAAAACTCCACTACATTCTGCCATGGGTAGTCGAGATCAGTATGGACGTCTGGGAAATGTACGAGAAGGTGCCGAGACATTTATTGAAATGCTTATAGCTGCAGGAGCCGACACTTGTGCAAAGAGTGAAAATGGGGATACGCCACTTCACTTACTTTTCCTGAGTGCATGGATTTTGTCCGTGGATGAAGACGATGTTGAAGCCTGGCAAGGGCCTGTGAAGATAATCATGGACTTGCTTCTATCGAATGGTGCGGATATCAATGCAAGAAACGAAGCAGGCGAGACCCCAATCTTCACCTACCTCCGCGAGGGCGATTTCAAGGTTGAGATAACCAGAGCCTATTTCAACAAGCACAATCCTGATTTGGTTCCACGGCATAGTTTCCAAAGTAGTGAGCCCTGGAGTGCTATTGAAAGGCGTTTCGCCGTGGAAAAGGAATCGATGCTATGGGCGCTCTTGGAAAAGGCGGGCGTGGACTGGACTGCTGTCGATGCAAGGGGGCAGTTTCTACTTCATGTCGTTGCGGGGCGGGAGGTTTATGCATATTCAAGGACTAGAGAAGATCCCATTTCACCGAGAGTGGTTAGGTTTAGGTTTCTGATGGGGAAAGGGCTGGATCCATTGGCGGAGGATGGATATCATCGGACGGCGTTGGATGTTGCGGCTGTGAACAGCGCTGATGATATCTTGGAGCTGTTCAAAGCAGAGTAGAGGGACTGGCCATTCTAGTAATCGAGTTATTGGATAAACTTTCCCTATTGACTCATGTCTAAACAGGTGAAGCAACAGCATGAAAATAGTCGATGAGTGAGCAATCACAAAGCCCCCTGGCTTTATTCTTAGGTGACAGGTTGCGGTACTTAGAAGGCAAAGCCAGATCATAATAACTGTAATCGATTTATGATCAGAGCTACCTACGTAAAAAGTAAATTTGCAGTATGTATCTCGCGTTCTGTTTTACCTGCTTTCCACGATGGACATGCTTTTCAATATGCTTTTGATGCACTTTGTGCGCCCCTTTGGAATGCTTAGGGGCCAATTAATGCTCTTCCAGCCTCTTGTTAACCTCACTCTTGGTGTCCAACTCATTCATCTCTAAAGCATCGCACTCTGCATTCATGTCATCGCTCGTGGTGCTGCTGGAGGAAAAGGAGAAACTGGTGGAACTCGTGACAGAGGTGGTCATGGAGTTACGATCCTGGGTCTAGGAACTCATGCTGGGCCCCCGTTTTAACGAATTGATGGATACACATGTTTCTATATCGTCTTCCTCTAACTCGCTCCGCTTAAACTATGAAGACCTTTGTCGATGTACATGTTTCGCCTGTGAAATCCGACTCGTTCAGCTACACGTTTGGAGAGGATAAGAAGGTAGCCTGTCTCCAGTCTCCATTGACTACATGGAACGTCAAGGTCGATGGAAAGTATAGCAAAGCAGCGAGGGACAACAATGCTGAATTGGTTGACAAGGTTTATCTCTCTAGCTGTAGGCAGATTGTTTTTGCTTTCAGTCTAGTCTATCGTGCTATATAATTCGAGATTGGAGGTTCTACAAAATTTAGATTCTCATAGTCGTAATGACTTATTTTCTAAAACGGAGCGAAAGTATTATTCATCTCGCGAAGGTAATACATTTCTTTGTCCCCTAGCCTTGGTTGGCGTGCTAGGCTTTTCTTGGAGGTCTGCCTAAACGGAGGGTCAAATAGTGTGCCCTTTGTGGGTTTTGAACAAACTCAAAATACAATCCAACTAAATAAGGTATTTGCCGAATCTTTTCAGTATATTAGCCCTGTTTCCCCTTGGAACTCGCATCTTTTCCCATCAGACTTTCTTTAGTGCACAATGGCTCGCACTCGCGATTTGAGGCCGGAGTCTCTTACTCCCGACGAGGAAAAGATCTTATCGACGTGCCATGCAATGTCAAAGCTCACTCAAGAACAATGGGGCGCTTTTAATGCCTGGGTGGGAGCTAACAGTCCACCAAGACGCGACGCAAAGTCATGGATTGCAACTACCCACGACCTTGAATACAATACATTCTCAACTTCAGAGATCGGCTTGCTGATAAAGCGAGCCAAATTTTTATATGGCATGGAGATTCCCAACCAAGTAAGTTTCACGATCGCATTGACATTATTAAACTTCGTAAGCTAACTCTATCCCGGCGTAGAACAGCGAAAAGGAGTTTGTAGTGCGCAAACCAGGTCTCGAATTACCTCTTGGGTACATGCCTGAGCCTAAATATCGATTTCCCTTGCTATTCATGGAGGACAATTATGAAGAGGGGTGGCAAGCCGCTACTTTAACTATCCGAGAGAGTTGCATGCTTAAGCTTGTCGATAAGCTGTCTGACAAGCCAGAGTGGTGGCGTAAAGTGAGGGACTATGATATTGCCAGTAAGTAGAAGTAAGAAGCGTTGGAAATGGATTGGACCTTGCACCTAACATACGCCGATTTTACCCCTACTATGATAGACGCTTTAAGTCAGAATGAATACCAGGGTCTTCATAATACTTGAATACTTATGACTGATTTAGTGCATTAGCGAACTATGAAAGAAGGCGGACTTATACGAAAAGACAGGTCTGATGCCTGTGTACGATTTTACTACTTGCGTCATTAAGTCCGATGGCATCCTAACGGCTGAACTAGCCCAAGCTCTTCAGAAAAGTGTCGCAATATTAGAAGATGTTCCCCTAGATTCTAAGGACTGGCATCCTGGCAGCGAAGATCAGGTCCTAGATTTAGTGCATCCTTCGCTTTGGCCGTTGGTATATGGCCGATCCAGAGTACTCCAAGATCGAGTAATCAACCTTGAGAATGCTCTCGTCTCATGTGGCACTGGTGTTATACTCAGTGCGCCTGGTACTGAACAGACCACACATGTTTTCGGCGAAGGGGACTTCTACAGGCCTGGGGAAGTTATGCTTTCCAACAAATTCCAATGGCTACCATGCGATGCAGACTTGAACCCAGAGACAGGCAAGGTCAAGATTATGAGCTACATCAACAACCTCCACCCGGTGCAACACGCCCATCTCTATCCCATCATCGAGCAGTTGATCGAGAAGTTCTTACCGGCGTGGGATGTTATCTACAACTGGGAGATGCAATTTTCAGTGCAGCGACTTACTACGATAGAGGCCGTATACGAAGAATGCGCTTGTCCTAAGCTATGCCAAGAGAATGACAGCTATGGTTGCGCTCCATGGAGACGCCCTCTTAACGAAGATGGGGAGCCACGGTATGAAGAGGAGGAAGAGGATTACGACGAAATTACCTATAAGAAAATTCAGGAATACAAAGAGAATCCGAAGCGGAGTGGATTGGACGATGCCTGGTTCGCATCAACACATAGCGCTCGACTCCCCGACGCCGACCCAGCGGCAGAGAGTTATGTGAAAATCAGCCCTTCAGATGTCAAATCTAAGGGATTCTTCAATGGAAAAAAACAACTACAGGTCATCGCTAAACTAGCCAATATCCACCTCACACCCGAACGGCCTTTGTACAAGGGTGGCTCGTGCCATACTAAAGGCCTTTTGAACGAGCACATTGTCAGCACAGCAATCTACTACTATGGCAGCGAGAATACTACAGACTGCACTCTAAATTTCCATACCTCTGCCGATAAGGAGGACCTGGCTGCGGAACTCAACTACGAACAGGACAAACATGACCCCATCGAGAGAAGATTCGCGCTTGAGCTAAGGGGCAGCATTTTTCAAGATGTCGGTTCTGTCCTCACCCGGCCTGGCAGAGCACTCCTCTTTCCCAACCTACTTTAACATAGGGTCTCGCGCTTTCAGCTAACCGATCCCACCAAACCCGGCCATAGAAAAATACTGGCATTATTTCTGGTCGATCCAGCAATCCTGATCATCAGCACTTCTAATATTCCGCCTCAGCAGAAACATTAGTGGAACACGCATGCAGGGCTAGATTCCGGAACGGGCCTTTTACCACTAGAGCTTGTAGAAAAGGTGACTAATAATTTGGATTGGCTAATGAACTTGGAAGAGGCTAAAGAATTGCGATTGAAGCTGATGAAAGAACGAACGTCGTTTAAGGAAGTGGAAGACTCGAAATTTGATGGGATGTAGTGGAACTTCTGCGAGCACTGATGGTTTCTATAGAATTCTTATATATCTCAAATGCAAAAAAACTCTCCCTTTACCCAGCGAAATATGTAAAAGAAAACCCATCGCGGCGTTGAGAGGCGAGCTGGAAGTCATTCCTACAAGGCCTAGAGGAACAGCATCGGGAAAAGCAACAGAGTGTAACACTACACCGAGAGATCCACGGCCCTGGCTTTGTCGCCGGGTTTGAGATCGCTGGATCCGGTGCACTCCGACGTGGGGATTACAAGATCACCTTTGTTCCTGCTCCAAGGGGTCCCCAGAGGTGGGAACTGTTCAAGGTGAAGAGCGACCGCGGAGAAACTAACGACCTAAAAGATCGAGAGCCAGAGCTCTTTACTGAGATGTTGGCACTTTGGGAAGTTTATCGTAAAGATGTAGGTGTTGTTGGCTTGGCTGGGGAGTATCCTCGTCCGACTCCTGGGGGGAGACGGTTGTCGATGAATTTTCGGATCCGTATGCTTGGATCAAGTATGTTGGTCGACTTGATCGTACGCCGGAGAGATTAAAAGCTGTAGTTCCTTTGAACGTCAGGTAGTATAGTAATTAGATGATATACGTTACGTGGCTATGTGAGGATCCTAAGAGTGTGAATTTATCAAGTTACTAGAAGTCAGCTCAGGTGAATAGCGCATCTGTATCTGTAGGATGAGTCTATTCTGATATAGTTAGAATGTTTATCTATCCAATTCTTGAAACACAATTACTGATACACTTGAGGTTGCCAGACTGTGCCAACTGCTGAATAATCAGTAGAAGGCGATTCCTCAACCAAATCATAGCTTTAACTAGCAGTCCTAATCCACATTAGAGGATCCTTCCTAACAGGTCGCAAATGCAATCGCACCGCTCTCATCGCACCAGCCTTATTTAATTCCTAGCAGTTAAGTATAAATTTCAGGGTTATCCTCTATCTTATAGCTAGCTATATCTAAAACAAAATTACTCCTATAACAGTTAACCCAGTTAATACTGCAATAATATAATAATTTTATATAGATATTAGACTGCTAATACCTTGTAGTATTCTAGTAAATCCTCCTTATTATCTTATAACCGATTTCTTATATTATATTATTATCTTTCTGCAGTATTTATACTACTTTAGGGATAGAGCTAGAAGACCTTATTTATCTAGTCCTAGGTCTACTATACTGTCAGGCATAATCTGGCATATAGATCCTAGACCTTTAAGGGGTATCTTCTAGGCAAAATGAGACTTATTATTCTTAGTTATTAGAGTATCCTAAAGCCTTAAAAAGGCCCCTTTCTTCTCTTTATATTAAATAAGCAAGTTAAAGTTAAAAATACTAAATAGGCTATATACTATATCTTCTTTATTTATTATTCTATAATATATAGCCTAGGTTATTTTAATAGCTATATAGGGAATTTTAAAATCTTTCTTATTAGTAAAATAATATACTATAATACTAGTAATATCCTTAATAGCTTTTACTAAATCTTACTTAAATTTAATAAGGTTTTAATTTATAATATAGAAGTATAACTTATTAAATATAAAAAGCTCTTATAATATCTATTTATATATAAATTACTTAGATATTTTACTAGCTTTAAAGCTATAGAAAATTAGTAAGCCTATCTTAGTATCCTAACTTTTATAGATATTAAAGAGATATATTAAATATAATACTGCCTCTCTATACTATTTAAATATAAAATTAATAGATTTAAATAGCTTACTACTCTTAGACTTATTAATATAGTAGTTATTAATCTAAATCTACTAGAGACTATACTTCCTGGCTGTAATATAAGTGCCTAGAATCTTATTAAGTTATAGTAAGATATAATGGCCTTTAGTATTCCTTAGGTCTTAAGTAAACTATCTAATTTAGGCAAATAGAACTTTATCTAATCCCTATTAATATAATAATATGGCATAGCCGTTTTCTTTAAAGTTAATTTAAGTACTAGTATACAGCTTGAATATAGTAGTGTTTATATAATGTATTAAAGCTATTGAGTTAGATATTCGAGAATGCACTACTAGTTGATAAGATCGAAATGCTTTGGTTGAGTTATTTAGAATAAGAAAAGGTTAGGTGGGTCGATAAATAATAACTAGCGACAGAAGCTGACGTTTCTTAATGTACTATTAGAGATAGGGAACTTACCTGAAAATATTCAATTGACGTAGATATATAGTCCGCAGACATAGCGGCGAATTCCGTGTCCGACGGACTTCGTTGGACAGAATGTGACCTTCGAAATTTGAGGCCATACTGTGACCAATTACAGCTCGGGGCAGCATTATCATATGGCCGCTCTGTATATCCCCCAACCTTGCACGCTCATCAGCAAGCAGCTTCTGCGCAAGATGTTTAACGGCGTAGGGGCTAGCTTACAGGAGAATGCTGCTGGATAGAGAGCCATGGTTATGGTCGTTGGTAATGACGAGCCATGACCTTTGGGTATCGTTCGCTGCTCAGCTCCGAAACGATAGGCCCTGCTCGGTATGATCACGTAGCCAGTGTCGGGTTTGCTATCAAGCTGCGAGCTTGATCTCCTTGCGGTGCTTGGCCTTTAGGTGGACTGACAGGACCTTCTCGCTGTTGAAGTGAAGACCATAGTGTTTACAGACCGAGCCCTATTGTACGGTGAGGCATGGGTGGGGCCCGTCCGGTAGAGGTGGAAGGGTCTCTGGGTTGGGAAGATTTAATGAGTAGAGTAGTGATTTCAGGCTACCGCGGGCTCCGTGCGCGTCGCGAGGCCTGTCATATTGATATAGTTGTGAAGGCACCAAGAGGACCAGATACTCTTTAAAGAGCCACATGGAGACAAAGAGCAAAGAGAGAGCTTGATTGCTGCCATCTTCCTCCTAATTGACTCAACGGAAGTCACTGCCCGCTTCGATGTCTAGAGCGCGGTCTCCTACAAGGTTGGCACGGGCCCTCGTGGAGGAAACGCGGCGCATTTCGTGTTCTCGGTTTACAGGCCTAGAAGGAAATGCGGCGCATTTCCAGGGCGGAAATTTGGGGTAAGAAAATGGAGATTCTGATTGGTGCAGAAGAGTAAATGCGGCGCATGTATGGTCTACATTCTTAAGTAGGTATGTCGCATATGTGCCAGATCCAGGCCGTGAGGCTGTATCACTTGAGCGGTGGATATATTGCTCTTGTAATCTGGGAAAAAAGAGAGTCGAAAGTGGCTAGGCGCTCGGATAGCAGACAGACTCTTTGCCCCAAACCAGATACTATTGATATCCTATCCCCATGCGACTGTCACAGAGCCGTATAGCAGCGAAGCCTGTGTCTTATGCAACGACAAGGGTTCGGTCGGTCGGTCAGAGAGGAAGCTTCGCCACTGTAGAAAGGAGGCACGAGGATCACATGCTTTGTCACGCTCTGTGAGTATTGCTGGCAAAGGAGTAAGAGAACGGCTAATTCCTATAACTAGATATTATGTATATAGGTACCAGGCCTTTCTACTTAGGTATCCTCAGATTATAGTAAGTTCTAGGTATACAAGTCTATAGCTATATTATTTACTTAAAGCAGTATAGGACTATCTACTAACTATTACTATATAAGATAATATTATCGCCTCTATATACTTGCCCTTTATTATTATTATCCTCATCGTCTTTAGCCTCTTGCTTAGCCCCTTTCTCTTCCTCCTCCTTTCCTTCTTCTCTTTTAATAATAACTAAAACGTTAATAGCATCTAGAGATAAAATTTTCTTTTCTAGAAGTTCTATTTAATATAAAAACTATTTTAAAAGGGTCTAACTTTAATTAGTAAGGTCTAGTACTTATTACTTAGCTATTAAGTAACTATAGACTTTATATTAATTTCTATTATTATTAAGCTTTTATATAGCCTAATTAAGATATATTATAAATAATACTAAATAACCTAAAAGTAATTTAATATTTATAAGTAATCTTATAATATTATCTTAATTTAGTAAGAAAATTATTAATTAATTAATTATAAATTTAGATATATGTTTTAGTATATAGTTATATATAATAAGGATTTAGAAAATATCCTCTTCTTTGCATTTATTAATATCTTTTCTTTTTACAAACTAAAGCTAAATAAACTTTATATCTTTATTAAAACCCTAGGTCAGGCCTAAAAGGGATCTTATATAAAGTAATGCTAGCTAGTAATAGTATTAAATATAAGAATAACTAATAGAGTATAGACTATTTATATTATCTATAATTTAAACCTAGTACTCTTAAACCTATTTATTAAGAGCCTAAAAGTTTTAAGTAATTAGAATTATTAATATAGCAAAAGGGGACAGGCTATTAGGATATTAATAGCGCTAATATATAGAAGCTAGAAGTATATCTTTCTGGCTTTAAGGTAATAAGAAGTAAGGTACCTAAAACTAAATCTAAAAAAATAATAGCCTGCTATAATACTATATCCCCTTACTATAGGTTATATTAACCTCTTTACTATAATTAGTATTAAAAAAAACTTAAATATAATAGCTAATTTATATACCAAATTACCTATTAAACTGGCCTGCCTATAATTTTACTTTATTTTATTAATCTCTAAAGCTTTAATATAGCTATAAAAAATATAATTAAAATTACTTTAGCTAGGTATTAAGATAGTAAAATAACATATTATATATAAAGTTTAACTAGCTATCTTTAGGTAGCAGACACTAATATATAGCTATTTAATAAGGTAATTTATTAGGCACTTGCATTCTGTTCCTTATCTTAAAAGGTAACTGCTAGCTAATATGGCTTAACTATATTTAGCCCAAGCTTTATAATAAATCTTATAAAGAGTCTAAGCTAAAGGGATATAAGCAGTATTAGTAGCTAACTTATCTTAGGCTTACTAAAAGCAAGATAAGGCAAGGAGAATCTGGTATTTAATTTAATCTTAAACTTAATCCTAATATAATACTAGCTTAGTAAGAAAATGCTAATAATATACTTAAGTAGTTTCCTTAACTACAAGCATAATGGCTTTATTAATATACTTATCTGCCTTTTTTAGGCAATTTGTATTATATAATAGCTATATTATAAAGCTATTCCTAAAAAAGTTACTTAATAATAATATAGGTTAAGGTTAATACTTAGATATTAGGCTAGTAGGCTAGTCGCGCCTAAAGCAGACTTTAGGTTATATATAAATAAATTAGTACCTTAAGTAAGAGATAGCTATGCTGCTAGTTAATATAACTTTAAGGAATTAAGAGTATCCTAGTTAAATTAATAAAAGAGCCTAGGCTAAGACCCTGCTACTTACTAACTGCTTTTTCCCTCTTATAAAGGCATACTAATTAAATAGATTTTTATATTTAGTTATTAAAATACTACTTCTTATTTTTATTACTAAGAGTATAAATAAGTAGATAATAAAAGAGTTAAGTAATATAAAAGGCAAGTATTTATTAAATAAGATTAAGTAAAAAAGAAAAATAATACTTAGCTACTTTACTTATTACCTCTTAGAATATATTATTAAGAGGGAGAATAAATTATATAGCTTATATAAAAATAAAATTATTTATTATATAAATAAGTACTATCTAAAAGGGGTAATATTAGGTATTAGATATAAGATTAAGTATAATCTTTTATATTATAGAACTAGTATAAGTAATCTAATTAGGCTAAAATACACTATTAGTTAATATAATAAGGATAATATTAAGTTAGAAAGTAATATCTTTATAGATTTTAAAATTAGGATATTATTAAGCAGATAATATAGCCCTTAAATGCCGCTTATTTGCCTCCTAAAAGCGCTTTATATAAAAGTAATTAAGCTAAGGCATAAATATATATTAGTAATTCTAATTTATACTAGCTAAGTTACTAAATATTCCTTTATTAAAGGCAAGGAGTAATAAAGAACTTAAATTAAAGAGTTTATAGTTATTAAATATAACCTTAAAGAGCTCTTTCTTATAATTATAGGCCTTTATATAAATAATATAAAGTAACTTAAACTTTAGATAACCTAGGTCTAATAACTTAGTTAATTTAGCCTTAATATAATAAATACCAGCATCCTAAAAAAGAAAGAAGCAGTAATACTTAATATTTAGGGAGGCCTCTAGTGCTATAATACTAAGTTATTTATAAAGGTAATAATAGCAGGCACTTTTCCAGAGCAGTATCTAGGGCTTATGGTAACTTTACTAGTTATTCTGTAATAGTATCTAGCCATAATGCTATCTGCTAATATAGTTATATATCCCTATATTAAGCCAGTATAATTATAAAGTAAGTTATTTTAAGTTAAGGCTAGTTAAAATATTATCTTAAAACAAAACTAGACTCTCTTAAAGGTAGAATTATATAAATATATTCTTTATATTATAAGTTTAGAAAAGTAAGTAAGGATTTTAATAATAAGTAACTATCTCTCTTTAATATATTTTAGTTTAATAAAGGTTTGCTTTTTATATAACTAATACCTAGAATTATAAAAGAAATTTAATAAGGATATTATAAGCTAGGTAAAAGGTTTAGCTCTTATTATTAATAACCTAATAACTAGCTCTTAGATTTTCTTAATAAGTATAAGATTTTATATAAATAAAGTTATATAAATTAAAAATCTCTTATTAAGTATAATTTAATAATGTTTTATAGGCTACTAATATAATAATATTATTATATAAATCTTTAAATTAATTTAAAAAAAAACTATTTATAAAAGCTAGTATAGGTAAATAACTTTTATTAAGAAAAATATAATTATATTAAAGTAAATAATACTAATAAAAAATAACCTAATAGAAGTATATTATATATATATTAAATTTAAATTATAAAGTTAAATAATTTAATTAATAAAAATATTACTTTTATATAATAAAAAGAAAAATAAGTAAAACTAGTTAGGAGGCTAAATAAATAAAAGAGTTTTAGCCCTAAACTAAATATTATTAATATCTTATTAGTATATAATAATTACTAATTTTAAGGTAAGGGAAGCCTGTGTCTTGCAGAAGGAAAGCAGCTTTAATAGTTAGTTAGAGAGGAAGCTCCCTTATTTAGAAAAGGAGCTATAAGGGTTATATATCTGCGCCTTAAGGTTATTAAAGATAAAGTATAAGGGCAAAAGAGAATGCTAAATATACTTAGTTCTTTCTTAAAGTATATAAGTATATTTAAGCTTAGCAATCTTATATAAATATAAACCTATATTAGGTTATATATTAGTATATCTATATTTATAAAAGTAAGTTTATAAGAAAGCTAGGTAGATTATAGTTATATTTATATTTATAAGTAAAAAATAATTAAAATACTTTTTTATATATATTACTTTATATATATAAAAAGTCTGCGCTTTTTAATATCTCTTACTAGTTAATTAAATATAAAAAGCTATTAAGAATTAAATTATAAAAGTTAATAGCTAATAGAGCTAATAATAATATAAACTAGGCTTATACATTTAGCCTTTATAAAGAGAGACTTATTAATTTAGAAATAAAATACTTATATTAATATATTAAACTAGATAATAATAATATTAAGTTTACTAATTTTATTATAAAATATTCCTTAAATATAAAGACTTTAATATTACTATTAAATAAAGGATTTTAGGTATTATAATAATTATAATTATATATATTATTTTATAAAATAAGTAGTAATACTAAAATAAGCCTAAGGTTAGTTAGACTATAAGTTATAGTATTTAGCTATATTAAAGCATTACCTCTTATATTAAGGGCAGAGAGCTTGGCAATTAATAGCAAACTATAGGATCCTTTATCTCGCTATATAGTTAATAGCCCTAAATAACTTGGCAGTTTAGAAGGCATTAAAGTTATATGCCTTTCTTATGCTAGCAGATCTATAAGACTGTAATCTTTATTTATATATAGTTAATTAAGTATATAAGCCTTATTATTAAGCTATTAGGCAGTAAATATAAATTAATAAAAGAACTAGACTTAAATAAACTTATAATAACTATAATAGTTTATAATATAAATAATATAGGCAATATATAATTAATAATTATATATAAATATAAATCTAAAGTATACTCCTAAATAAGTTACAGTATTTATTTTATATAAAGTGCCTCTTGCTATTACCTCTACTATTCTGCTTTTTCCTATATAGTTAATACTTAATAACCTATCTTAAGTAAGAATTATAAACTAATATATATTATAATACTCCTTGCAAATTCGCGCTTTACTATTTCCTCTTATACTTATTTATATTTACTTAATTTATAATATCCTCCTTTTTCCCCTTAAAATAGCTATAATTATAATTAGCTATTACTTATATTAATATGCCTTTTTTTAATAAGTTTAAAAGACTATTTATAAGATATAGGCTATTATAATTTATAAACCCTAGCAATCTATTATATTTAATTAAACTTAAAAATAAAAAGGTTATAGTAATAATAATAAAGATAACTAAGTTATATATAATTAGTTTAAGGTTAAGATATTAGTAATTATAGTAATTATAGTAATAAGGGAGTGTATTATATTTAATAAAATAAATTAATAAGGTCCTAGTTTAAAAGGGCATTTCTCTTATACTAACTAATAATAGTAAATATTTAAAATAACTAACCTATAAGTTAAAATAAGGAAATATTATAATATATATCTATAATATTATTTATTTAAGTTTAAGTTTATTTCTATTTTATTTCTATTATTATATAATAAGTAAGATTATTTCTTAACTAATATATATATACTTCTAATATAAATAAGAGGTTCTTTATATATAAAACTATCTTTATTTATTTATAATATAGTTAAGCCGCCTTATTACTTATCTTAACAATACTGCCTATAAAGGATATAATAAGATTCTTTTAATTTTATAATGCATTATATTAGCTACTTAAAGACTTAATAAGGTTTTTCTTAATTTATAATTCCTCTTATTTGCCTATTTCTTAAGCCACTATTAAGGATTAAGATTACTAAATATAAGATTAACCTTAAATTCTGTCTTTACTTAGTAATAGCCTCTTCTATTAATATATAAAATTCTCTAGTATATCCTAAATAGTTTAATTATGCTAAAAAGTATTAATTAATCTATATTTTATTTTATATACCGATGTAGTTAATTTACTATAGAATTTCTTAGTGTATTATTCAACAAACACGACGCCGCCCCAACCTGCACCCTCAACGCATGACTGATATCACTGGACCCCGATACGCCACGGTACCTGCTGTGCCTCCATGGCTCGCTTCTGGGCACTCCCCCCCCTCCCTCGGGGATTAATCCATCCGTGCTCTTCGCGGTAATGTTACTGCATACCTCGTATTATACTAACTATATATAAATAACCTTCCTTATTATATCTAAGCTTCTGGCTTGGCAGATAAATAAATAGTATAGGATTAATTATTAGTAGTAGTAGTAGCTATATTACTAAATTACTTTACTTCTAAATAATATTAAGGTTATATTAGATTATTAGTTTAATCTGGCTTCTTTTTACTACTTAAATTAATTTATAATATCTCTTTATATACTGCTATACTTCTTTACTAATATATATATATTAGTATTCTTTATAAATAGTAAATAAAAACTTAAGTATTTTTATAAATAAATTTATATTATTTATAATTAATACTATTAGTTTATAATTATTAAATACTAATAAATTAATTATTAGCTACTTTATTTTAATAACTATTAATTATTATTTATATTTATTAATATATTTACTTTTATAATTATTATAACTTAAACCATAACTTTAACTTAATTATATTTATTACTATAAGTTAATAATTATTATAAATTAATAGC
>JACTAS010000218.1:0-22891 GCA_014884825.1 Fusarium sp. 190-020-2 | reverse complement strand
ATCAAGGTTGATAATCTGTAAACACCAGGTCGACCGCGCTTGGATGCTCTCCTGCAAATTTGACGAGCTTATTCCTCATATCTTTGGAAACTGAGGCTGTACGTACTGTCAGTCTTGCTCGCAAATTGGAATGAAAGACTGACCTGCGATCATGGTAGGCTTCTCGGAGTCGCCTTGAGCAGGGCTTATCACTGCATCGTTAATCAACAATGTCTCGAGAGGCAAGTCACGGTTGTAGACTTTGATCCTGGTTCTACCTGGCTTCTCACTCTCCTTCTTTTCCATTTCCCGGATGAACAGCTGGACTTTAGGGGGCAATGAGGATTTTTCCTCCTCGTAGCACATGGAAATCTTTATACCCGATATTTGCGGGGGTTTTCCGCCTCCCTCCTCCGTGTCATCGCCTTCGTCAAGGGCGAGAGCAAAGTCGATAATGTCAAAAACCGCATGTGCTTGCTCTGCAACTCCTGTCAATCGAGGAAAAGAATGAAGGAAGGAGAGACCTACTCCAGGATGGGATATGCCAGATCAGATGTACGGGCGCGCTACGGATTTCATGCGCACGAGTCGCATGGACTAGCCCCTGTAAATACGGCGCAACAGCCACCACACCTAGGCCAGTGGCAACTAACAGAATCGTTTCATATCCTTTCATGGCGATTGTAGCTCCGTAGGGGCCCATATAAAGACCGATATTGGACTTGAGGCCGCGCTTCACTGCATCCCGTAACTTGCTGGTGAGGCCGCGCTTGACCCCGACAAATACCTTCAGTTCTGTTTGGGCACGGATCGACCAGTTGGCAACCGTGAACGGGTGACTCTGTAGCCCTGATAGCGGGCCCAACGGGATCCATAAGTTAATATATTGCCCAGGCTCGACCTTGACTGGCTTTCTCAGCGTCATTCTGACCTGGATGTAATCGTAGCTACCATTCTGACTGAGGGACACCGACTGGAACCACCAACCATTCCTATACACAGTCTCCCCGACCTGCCAGGTCAGAGATCCTAGGAAGATGCCGGCAACCACATAGAGGAATATGAGAGAAAGCTGCGAGTCGGTCGGAATGTGGCGCCACATGGCGAAGCCCAACCATCCTGCTACAAGATGGTGAATGAACAGTAGCATTTCATAAGGAATCCATGACGGGAAAGTCCTGATAGGTATGAGGATGAAGTAGATTCCGGCGAGAGCCTGTTTGATGTCAGCTCTAAACAACTTATCACGGATCGCGAGCTCGTTACTAAAGTAGCATAAATATTGTGCCCCTGATCTATGGCAGACCATCCGTGTCTGGAGAACGCTCCTACGGCGTGGATGGTGGACAGAATGGCAACTACGTACCCTGCACCGGCGTGCATTCGCCTCTGAACACGAAGCCGAAATCGCAGGACGGAAGCGATGAAGTCAAGGCAGGGGCCAATATACAAGATTATGAGGTTAATGAATGCAAGCTTGCCCGCTCTGGAGCAGGCTTCTGCCACGTCCCCAGCACCAATGATGATGCAGCTCAGGTTGGATGTAAGATAAGAGAGAAATAAGAGAATATGAGCCCAGGTGATGATGTCCACGCTACTTCCGCGACGGAATGGGCCTCTATACGCCAGACACCTCACCGCCCATTGGGAGATTCTTCTTCCCAAGCGACGGAGGGCCGGTGGACATATGCAACGGAGGATGATTCGTATGACACGCCGCAGGGCTAGTAATACGAGAAAGCCCGTCAACCCTATTGCGTACCAGTCCGTTATGGTTAGGATACTGACATCAAGCTCCATTGATGCGGTGATTCTTTTGATCCACACGGGAAGGGGGGGGAGGGGAAGGGGAAGAGGGGACAGCCAGGACGTCGGTTGCCATACAGATGCATATAAGTGCATGGACGGCTTGTTCCAGCCGCTTCATGATCCAGTGGTAACCAATTGCCGCAGCTCACTTTAGCTTGTATGAGAGTGCGAGAACAAGAATCCGAATCGGTCTTTTTCAAGGTCGCTAACGTCCAGCAAGGGCCAAAACTCGCTGAAAACCTTAACCATGTTCAGTCTTTTCTTTGGAGCTTATGCACGCTCGACGTCACAGAATGTTGCTTTGAGCCTTCATGAACCCCCAAGCAACAGGGTAAGCTCACAAGCACGTACAAGAATTTGGATCTACCCAGCACGTCGATCTTCTTGAGGAGGAAGGCACACATGGTCTAGCAGGTTATACGCAGATTAAACAGACGAGGGATCCATATGGTGAGAGTGTTTGTAGTTGTCAAATTCCTCTTGTTCAAGGGTTGGGGAAGCAAGACACCATGGCAGTGTCATTGTCCTTTTTGTTCAGTGGCTGGCAGCTTCAGGATATCCGCTCGAAAAGCAGGCCAGTATGTATCCTTGATCCACGATGCCAAGCATTGTAGCGCTCTCAGGAGCTTGAACAAATCGAAGTGACTCTCAGTACTACCTAGAGAGATCCGATGGTAGAGCGTCGAAACTCCGTCTTCGAGTGTTGACGCTACAAAGTACCAAGAGTGACCTTGCACAATAACCCCAGCAAGGAACTCAATAGACTCAACCTTTGTACTAAACTGGAGCGCTCGCCACTGAGCCGAGTGCCAGGTTGCAATCTGGAGCAATGCCTTCTCCCACTCGGCCTGACGCTTAGTCTCGATCGAGAGGGCGATTGGATGTCTGCAGAAGTTCCCCCATTCTGTATGGCTGATGGAGATACCTGGCCGTGTCACGATGGCCTCTGTAATCTTTTGACCTTCTACACTCGATTCCGGAGGTTTGATACAGATACAATAGTCGACAGACTTGGATGACGTACCGATTGGTCTGTACTCTTGAATTATCTGCGCACCAGTACCGTACGCTAGTCAGTAGGGTCTCGGCGATGGCAGAGTGGGATAACCTACCAGTACCTATAATCAAACATGGCAACGTCTTCTGTTTCTCGAAAACCCCATTCGAAGACACTGTCATGGATATCATTATTCCAGGATGATTCCCCTTCGTTGTACCTCTGGCACTCAGCAGCACGAGACACGAGTCGGCGAATAAGTGGGATTGGAGGGATGCGCCATTGACTCGGCTGCGGGGCTGGATCGTAAAAAGCATAGTCTGGGAAGTCGCCCAAGCTCTGCAACTCCTCCCGCATACTTTTAGGTGGCATGGCCGCACCGTATCCAATATTCACGAGCTCTTGACGTATCTTTTGCAGCGAAGGCGGTAATTGTTGAACATTGTCTACAAATGGAACGGTTGTAAAACCAGCGTCCTGTGTCGCTGCGTATCGAAGCTGTTTCATGGGTGATGAAGCACCCGAGGCTGCGGAAGAAGAGACATGAGATGGCGTTGAGCCCCGGGACAAATCTAGTGCTTTCTTTCTCCAGCCTCTCGATGACGCCTTGGGCGTATCATCTATGGCGTCTCCTTCTTTGTCGGAACTGACTTTCTCTGATGAAGGTGCCCATATCTTGATGCGATGCCGAAATGGTGATGCCGTTCGTGTTGACAATGTTGAAAACATGTGGATGACGCTAGCGTAAATAGGAAAGTTGACGGGGTAATGGAATGGTAAGCCACGTGACTAGCGGGATGACCTATGGGACTTCAGAACGTAGTACCATTCGTGCTAGTGTGCTGAAATTACACGATATTGAAATAAAAAAAAACAGGTATCGCAGACACTTACAATACGAACTGATCGGCGACTATTTATGTGACGATATTATCCATAGCTTCTGACGTATTCCAGACGATGTAATCTGCCAATAATGTTTTTCTTAGAGTAGCTTTTGGTCTAGTACAAGAGTAAAGATTATTAGATATAGGGTAGCCTTAAGCGATTCGCTGAATAAACTCTTCTCTTATCTAATCGGCGTGTTCATGGCGCAGCAAAGCAATGATAACCAATAAATAACACATTTATATTATCATCACAATACCTTAATGCCAAACATAAAACAGCCCAGAAACGAATTTATGACAGATATATGGTCTGCATGGATTGTGAAATTATCGAAGCCTGTATTGCTGGCCAGTACGTCGCTTTACACGCCTGTAAAGACCTAACCCGCATGTCAATTGCAGCCTGCCTCCAAACCGCTCTATCAAAACACGGTCAAACAGGCAGCAAGAAGTTGCGACAAAGTCCAAAAAGGATGCGCAGTGGTAGCAATGTCAGTGACAGTAGATAGCCTGATGATCGACATGAATCAGGTGCATGAACCTGACTCGCTTGTCGACTTTTCCGGTGAAGGGAGATGATGGTTTTGATCACGTAGCTTTCGTTTCTTGCCCGGTTGTTGTCGTTCGTTGTCTGGGTGGTCGCAGCTTGCTAGCCAGTTTTTAATTCGTTTGTTTGGTTCTGGTTCCATTCGCCGGAGTTGGATGTGATGTGCGATTGGAGATTGTGGGTGGCGCCGTGCTTATCGGCTTATCTGCCGAACTCGGTCTATCGATAATGTTATCGGCTTATCCGCCTTTGATCTATTTATAGTATTCCGCTTTTATTTTGTGATTTGTACTGCAGTTTCCAGCTCACATGCAAATCCGCCATAGAAGTCCCACAAACGTGAGGATCAGCAATAATGACTGCGCCTTTCCATTTAAGATTTCTACTACCTCTACGCTTTCATAATCGCGTGCAAGGTCTTCGAATGATATGACAGCGTCGTCATTGTTCTCCAAGAGCTGGTTCGTGTCATTCGTATAGGGTATTCTAAACCATGCGCAATTTTAGGACTGATGCGTTTTTAAAACCACTAACTGCCCACACTTGGCTTTATTCTTTATGATGTTCAAATTAGGCTGACGAACAATCCTGAGCTTCTCTTGCTAACTATTGGATCAACATACCAGGAGAACAACCGCTGAGGTCCATTCGCATAACGAACAGCTACACGAGCTTTACCACAACTTTTAATTCATATCCAGGCTTATGCTTACGGATTTTTTGTTTAAATGGAAGCACCTCCCGATCTGGGCCGGGGCTATACTGGCCAGAATTGTGACAGTACTCTGGTGCATCAAGGTAGTCGCTTCTCATAGCGAGAAGCAACGTGAGATCTACTCACAAAACAAGAACGGTCCCGAAAGTCCCGTAGCCGCCGCGCCTTCTGGTCCATATTGTCATGGGATGAAGCGTCACTTTTGAGCTGTATTGAGGGTACGTTACGCAACTGCGTGGTTCGACCCCGACACAGCCGAGCAACAGGGCCTTTGGGCATAAATATTGGTGTAACAATCGGTCGAGGTGAGCATCAGGACAGCAGACACGTAACTGGCTTCAACTCCTCATTCAGCCACAGCCATTGCACCAGATTTTCCTCGCCTATGCCTACTTTGACAACTTGTCGTATCTAGACAAGAAGCATATTGACCTGGCTGTCCACTAGTAAAAAAGAACACAACCGAGGCCGTTGACATGGCTCGCCAACGGGACAGAAAGTTTGTCTTTTGGTCCATCCACAGAGACCCCTTCCCGGACGCCACTACTCCTCTGTCGCGGTTTGGGCGATACCTGCTTGCATCCGTGCTCTTCGTCATCCAGTTGACCTTCCTGGTTGGCGTGCCAGCGGCGCCAAGCCTTCTGGCATGGTCTACTCAAAACCAGCTTTGGCCGGCCCTGATTGAGTCGGGACTAGAGAAGGAAGCAAGGGAGGTCTTGGGATACCTTATCCTTGATACGATCCTCCTTGTTTTGATGGTCTGGGGTGCTGTGCCGGTCTTTGCGGTGACCAGAATGAACGGAAGCCGAGGAAGGATGCTCACGTATGCGGCGTTTGGCGGGATAGCGATGGTGTTTGTCTGCGTATCGATTCGTACGATGTACTTGACCTGGACCTGGTCACTGCTTTTTGAGCTGGCGGCTGGTGATGCGAGACTTGCAGGACGATGCAAGTTTATCTCCCTCACATTGGGTGTCCTGCTTTGCTTGGGTTGCGCCTCGGTTGTCATCTACTCATACTATACGGCAAGACTCGGCACGCCCTTGGTCATTCAGCAGATGCTGGAAGATGCTGCGCAGTTGCTGTGTTCTACCAAGATGCGGACTGGTATGGTTGCCGAAAAAAATGACGGGGAGAGCATGGGCAAGAGCGTCGAGGCCTAACTATCGCGTGGTCCTTAGCAGTGCCGTTTGTGGAAACGGGTAGGAGCTCGGAGTTGGTAGGAGCTCGGAGTTGGTAGGAGCTCGGAGTTGGTAGGAGCTCGGAGTTGGTAGGAGCTCGGAGTTGGTAGGAGCTCGGAGTTGGTAGGAGCTCGGAGTTGGTAGGAGCTCGGAGTTGGTAGTCGGAGTTGAAGCGAGCGCGCATGGTTGGACCTGCAGAAAGGGCGTCCCTACGCGTCACGTGTCACAGGAAACACAACACGCGATACGCGATACGCGTGCGCCATATGATGCATCTCACACACAATTCATTAACAGGACATCCCTGACACATGTACCTCGCACCGTGCGCCTTTTCTGCGGGCCTAAACATGTACGTCTCAAGCGGCCACACACAAGACCGGCGGGCTTGGGTTACCCCTCTTCATACTTATTGATGGTGCTGCATGTTGAGGTTCCTACTTATACCCATATTTGATCTCACCGTGTCTTTTTTCCATGACCATGCTTGGACAACAGTCCGCCGCCCGACAACGAGGCATTACGAAAGACAACACTGGAGGCTCCCACAAATCCTTCTTCTACCTGATCGTGACAATCGTCACAATGAGCCTCGCTGTTCTGATTACTATTGCTAGAACTCTGACTCGAGACCAGGCTCTTGAGCGGGCTCTTGAATTCGCTCATCGACACGGGCTATCCGCACTGCTAGGGCTATTCCAGGTGCTGACGCAATGGACACAACGGAGAGCTTCGAGGCAACAAGAGCAGACGTACCAGGAGATACGAGACGCTCTACCGCAGTCACTCAACTGCATTCAAGCGAGAGAAATTAGGGCCATCGCCAATGCGTTCAATTCGACCCCAGCCTTCCTAGCCTACTTCCAGGCGGCGGCGCTGGGCTCTATACCTTTGGTACTGTTAGATCTCGCGAGTGCCATCAGAGAGTCGATGCAAGCCTCGATGCCATACGATCCGAACTAGAGATTGCAAACGTCGCCAGGGTACAAGGTTGGGGTCACGGTGGGTTCGGGACCTACGTGCATGGCTTCGTCCAGAATGAGATGGCTGCCGTCGACGGCGCACAGGATGGTCAACATCACTTATTCTACGTCTGGCACCCGGACAGCGATTGGCATCCTGCATTCGAAGGAAGACAGACCCAAGACCCCCTTGGTCCTGCGTTTGGTGGCTATCATCATGATCTTGCAACGATCTGCCTCAGGATGAGAGCTGATAGAGAAGCCCTTATTGCAACGACGGATTACGGGCCTGCCGCCGTGTTCCATCTTGTCATTCCGGCCTATTCCCCCCTCGTCATGGACCATCCCATTGCCTTTGCTGACGAACTGCTACCGCTGGTCGTTACTGGGGGGCGACATCGAGGTACTGACCTTGTGTGGTTTGCCCTTCGTCGATATCCTAATGAGGAGAGAATGCGTCTTAACTTTGTCGGTCTTCTGCCCCAAAACAAGGTGTGCCTAGCGGCGAGGGACGGGGGCGTAGCCGTGGCTGGCTGTTCTATCGCGATGTGGGGTTGTGTCTTAGCACCAGCCGTCTTCCCTCCTTGTGCGCCAGTTGCAGCATCTATGATTGTTTCATTGCAGGTGCCGGCAATGGCATGCATGACGGCGCTTATGTCAGGAGGGGCTTATGATGCGCTGACGCAAGAAGAGAACATCCAAATTCTAGGAGATCCTATCTTCTTGGAGTAACTGCTTTTTATGTAGCCGGTTCCATTCGGCACGCATTCATGGTGTTCATAGAACTTATTGTGTCCTAGTTTTCGAGGACACGAATGTACAAGTTTCATAGCGACCGGGCAGCAACTATTGGTAGGGTACAGCTTCTGCCAGAACCATCCCTCAGAACATGTTCGATATCTGTACGGCCGTGGAGTACTGGTGCAGATAGTGGTCAACGGGCGTGACACATTGAATAGGGTGACTTTTTCTTCGTTCCGCTACACAAGCACTTTTTTCATTAAAATCTCGTAACACTTTTCTCATCAAGTGTCGCTCCGATCAGTGATTTCGTAGCCTTGACGAAGCAGTTCCGGCACAACAATACTATTGACATTCCGAAGAATGTAGTAGGTTATCGTTCGGCGGTAGACCTAAACCCAATTCACAAGGACATATGTGCTCGGGATAGAGCAGAGATTCTAGGTGACTTACAAGCACTCGTGGCAACCTGGGGGCACCGGCAAGCAACGTGATCATGAGGGGGACGACAACAATGCTTTGATGGTTGCATGACGGCAATCCAAAGTATACTAGATCAGTCACTGTAGGGCTGGGGGAAACCTGAGTATGTCTAAGTGGAGTATTAGACGAACATAGTAGATAAGCATTTGTAACTACCTAACAACTCAACAAGATATTCATAGGAAAGCATGGGCATGGTCACAGCCATATCACTTGCGCAAGTTGATCAACAACGTGACGCGACATCTGTTTCCTCGTCTTCTGGCATTTCCATGATTGCTTCTTCCAATAGCTTCGCTAGATCCAGCTTGCCCATAGCCTTTGCGATGTCGGGATAGAGCCAAGAGACGCCACCAATACAGATACCGTAGCATGGATCCGCTCCTTCCTCAATGAGAAGCTCCATGATCTCCCAATCATGCGGTGCCGGCAACTGCATCGCATACATGATTGGCGTACCGCCAAACCCATCCAGAACATCAGGGTCAGCGCCAGAAAACCAGATATATTCCAGGATCTCTTCCTCAAGACCCCGGCCCGCGGCACCATGTAGACCATTGGACGAATGCTTACGTCCTGGGTCTGGCCTGTATTCCAGAAGCAAATCGCTCGCTTCTTCCTGCCCGAAAAAGTCAGCCAGAAACAGAGCATTGTCGATCTCATCCTGAAACTGCGAGCTCTGCATACTCTGCTTCAAACCGGCCAGGAGCTCAGAAATCACCGTGCTTTCTCCTTCAATGACGGCACATGCTAGTGGGGAGATCTTGAGCTTCGTGCTACTAGGGGGGGAATAGACCAGTTTCCCATCAAGGGAAATGCTGAAGGATTTGGTGGGATACACGGGCTCAGGAACGGTTATCGACTGTTTTGTCAAAGCGTGATTCTTGTAGCATCTTAGGAAGTCTTTCGTTATGCCAACGACGGCCTTGGCACTCGAGCCGGAAGAAACCAGCAAGCCAGTCATTGTATCGACTCTTCCGGGGTCGAGTAGATGGCCAATAAGAGGAGAGGAAAGACGAAAAGTGCTTTGGAGCTGGGACCGTGTATACCCAAGTTGAGAGAGACGGAATCAATTTGGCACCCAGTAGAATATGTAACAAAGACGGTTTGAAGAAGGAAGTTGGGATATGAGACTCGGGGGGGACATCACTTCCTTAAGTACTAAATCGTCCCACAAGGGTGTCCTGCGTCGTGGCTAGGGTAGAAGGCATAGATGACAGGTTTAAGGTAAGATGCCTCACCAAGGGCAAGTCGGTACATCCCAGAACGCACCCCTGGCTATGATTGCCGAATGTCGAAGGACGGCAACCTCAGAGCGGCGTGCAAACAATATAGGCAGCAGCAGGGCTAAGTAAGGGAGGGGGTCTGCAAATCTTGACTGGACCAGTGGCATCGGGGGGCTTTCATATTGCTTCTTCTTTCCACAAACTAGGATAGAAGTGTTTCGGTCAGAGATATTCTCTTCTGCAGAACACATGCAGTTGTTGCGAGTCAGAGGGTTCAGACTACCAGTCCGGATACATGGGAATAAGAAAGCCAGAGGAACGTAAAATCGCTTCACTTAGACGGCGGCAGCAAACAGTCAAGTGTTCAGCCAGTCGCCTAAGTCATCATCTGTTGTAAACCTTTGGAAAGAGCCGAGCGTAGCTGATGGTTGGCAAGTAGAGCAGGAGCAGTCGGGATAGTGTCAAATCCCTGCCCGAAACTTGTATGGTAGCAAGCTTTTCATGCCAGTTGATCTTTTCGAGATTGCCCAAATTCTTGGTACGTATCATATTGTTGGTATATCTGAGGTCCCTGCCCATTTATACAATAAGTCTCCGACGGCTGAATTACCTTCTCTTGAAGTGGAGCTGCTCGAGGGTTGAGAAAAAATGTTGTGATTCCAAGTATTAGGTATAATATGATTTGTGGATGTATGTATGATTCTTTTCGCAAAGGAAAGTGACTCCATGTGATAGTATCGATTTCAATTGCGGAAAGAGAGCGTAACGATGTAGCACGAATAGGAAAGAGAATTGAGTCCAGGCAACATGGGGGTTGATGTGTATGTAATCTTTTCTCATACATATCATATCTGTTGGCTTCTGTACCTTCAGGCCCAACCCACCGACTCCTTACTATGCAGTGATAGAGGTTTGTGTATGATGCTAGTTGGGCCAAAGTGCACTCTCACATCGTACAGCGGAGAATCCTAATGTGTGTACTAACATACGTCTACTATAACGCCTCCCGGAACTCGTAGAGACCTCTGGCGATGGACTGGAACAGACTGTCCAAATACCACTACGATGACTTACATAATGAATACTTGTGATCTAGAATTGGTGTCTGGATGATGCTGCGAGCGGTGGAGGAACAGCTTTACCACGTATCGTTCCGATACACCCAATTGCGGCGATTCCTGGCCTCGCAACCAAGCTTCACAACGTAATCAGGCTCGAATCAGAAAACAGCCCCTTGATACAAGTAAAAGAACTTCAAATCCTAACAGCCTAAACAGTCTCAGGAAGAGCCAGTCTGTCATTCCATCAATAGTTCCCACACGGACAGCTTGGGCCTGGGATCGTAGGGTATATAAACAGGTATTTCTTCCAGCCATTGGACTCTGAGAAACAATGTCGTTCACATGCCTGATACTAAACTAAGGTTACCTCTAACATAAAAATCGTAATCAAACCTTGCTACATACGATGGCAGCCCCGAGGTGCCTACAATGCGTCGAGGAAGGTGCCCATATACGCACTCCCTGGTCTGCCCACGTCGTGATAAAGGACATACTCGTAACTACTCAAGTGGGGCCATGGGTCTTTTATGGTGTTTGTGCCGAGACTTTAGATGCGACTTCATCGGACTGGACAAGCCCAGACTGCCTTCTATGGGTTTTTGACGATGGGTCAGGGCCACGAATGTGGCAGGACACTGCCCAGCCGTCGCCCTTCAATTCCGAGGACCCCGAAAAGAATTTTGATCAGATCGTAGGCCATTATGAATCCAATGATGGAGAGTGTTATCTCGCAGTCAAGTGGAAAAGCTGCCTGGCACCGACGTGGGAGAGAGAGACGGACATGGTGTGTTGTGGTCGCGCCATCACGCAGTACTTCACTGAGCATTGTACTTGAGACTTGCTTACCATACCATTGTTTTCCAGCCGCTTGCTCCGATCGACGAGTGTCCTCGAAATCACTTCTTTGTGGCATGGAACTTTGTCGCTGTAACGCCTTCTGGTGGCGAACTCACCTTCATATCAAGCGCTGTGCTCGGAGAGCCGACAGTCTGGACCTTACGTGAGTTCAGAGAAAATGCACCTGAAACTCAGCCCTGGGGAGTTATAATCGAGGCCGCCCTAGACGAGCATGATACACGAAGCGGGCCTCGAAATACAAACGGGCTTAAGTCAGTAACAGTCAACTTGACTTTGCAAACATATGCTGCTTTTAACTATCGCCTGTCCAATAATGCACAAAGCTGATTTCCGCTACCCTAAGTAGTTGCCTGCCGTTGGTTTTCTTCTTTTCCTGGCTTAATTGATGATCATTTCTTCTTGTTTTACTATACTATACTTTGAATCTCCGGATATTGCTTTTATAAATTTTATTAACAACGTTAATAGCATAGCAATCCCTCTGATATAGCATATGAAAAAAGAGAAGTAATTTAAATAATATAATAAAGCCCAATAAGTATTTAAATAGCTTAGAAAAGCTATGACTAGTAAAGTTATTTTAATTATATTTAACTTAGAATAGGAACGTATTCCACTAGCGTGTGCAACAAACCAGCGAGTGCAACACTCCAATTGTTACGGCTTGGTTCACCGTAAGCTCCTATAAGCAGCTGTATGCACCACTGGAATTGCTACAATAGCAGTAATAGTCCAATCTTTTGCACCATGGCGTATGACTAATTAGTCACTTGATTTGACTATAGTCACTTTAGAAATGACTTATGACTAATTAGTCAGTGGCTAATTAGCTAGTTTAACTAATTAGTTAAGTCATAATTTAACTATAGTCTGACTCAATGCTAACACTGATAATTAGTAAAAAAGAACTTAAAGAGATTTATATAATAATAACTACTATTAAAAAGAACTTCATATTAAGATATAAATCTAACCTTATAAAAATAATTATCTTTAATTATAACCTAATTTAGTTAATTAGTTATATAAATTAGAGATATTATATTAATTTAATTAATTTAAACTAGGTTAATTCTAAGCTATTAGGTCTTAAGGACCTAGTAAGGAACCTAAGAGAAGGTTATCTTCTTTAGTTAGATTAGGCAGCCTTCCTTATTACCTTTATATACTTAAATAATATCTTAGTATTCTTAAAAATAAGAAAGGATTATATTAATTATCAAAAATAAATCTTAGAATATATAAAGGCTATAAAGCTATATGTTAAACCCTCGAAGTACTTTTTTTACTAAGATATGGATAAATTCCTAGGATTTATCCTAATTACTAAGGGTACTAAAATAAACTTAGTAAGAATTTAAATTATTAGTAAGTAGCTAGAACTTACTACTTATAGAGAGATCTAAATATTCTTAGGCTTTTATGACTTTTATAAATAGTTTATTTATAATTACTTTAAGGTAATAATACCTCTTATAGCCTTTTTAAAAAAAAAAAAAACTAAAAAGGTTATAAACCTAGGAGTATAAGATTAAATAACTAGGATGGGTAGGTATTTTAGGCTCTTATTACTAAGTTTAAAAAAGCCCTAGTATTATATTATTTTAATCCTAAAAGATATATTTATATAAAATTAAATATATTCGATTATATTATAACTAGCATATTATCTTAATTAGATAATACAGGTTATTATTATTTTATAGTATTTTAGTTTTAAAAGTTTAATAATCCTAAGTTAAATTATAGTATATTTAACTAAGAGATAATAGTTATTATAAAGTTATTTAAATATTAATAATATTACCTTAAAGGACCTCTAAAATAAGTAAAAGTCTTAAGTAATTATTAAAATTTATAATCCTTTGTAAAGAATATTAAGTTAAATAGAAGATAAGTAAGATAATATTTCTATTTAATAACTTATAATTTTAAAATTAAATATTATAAGGGAAAAATAAACCATATTGATGTCTCTTTAAGACCCCTAGGGGTTAAAAGAAAGAAATATTAAAAGCTAACATTCTTAAATTATTTAAAAGAAAGATAATAAAAGTATAAACTATAATAAAAAGTTAATAATAAAAGTAAAAGTTAAGTAAGATACTTATAAAAGGAGTAATTCTACCTTAAACCTTAAATAAGTCTAAGTTTAATAAGATATCTCTAGGTATTATAATAGACCTAGCTTTAGTATTATAATATATAGGTAATATTAAGAAATATCTTAGTCTTAATTTTATAGTAATTCCTAATAACATTATAAAGAAATCCTTATATTAGGAAAAACCTGTTAAGAATAAAGTATTAAAGCTAATAATTAAAGTAATTTAGCTAGCTTAATTAAAAGATAAATTAATACTTAGCTAAAAGATTTATATATTTTAGGTAAATAATAATAAAAGCTTTTAAAGTTAATTAGTAAAAATTAATCTATTTTACTTTAAGAATAAACTTTTTACATTAATAAAGCTAGGCTTAAGGAATAAGATACTTAAATTATATTATAATAATCTACTTATAAGGTATTTCAAATCTAAAAGAACCTAAGAGCTAATCTAAAGGAAGTTATATTAAAAAGGCCTTAAGATTAATATAAAATAATATATATATATATATATATAATATTTACTAAGGGATAATATTAAAATGGTATTATTCTTATAAAAAGCTTAAGAGCCTATTAATTTTAACCTAATTATAAAAGGAAATCTTAATAGATTTTGTTATTAAACTATTACTAGTAATCTTTAAAGAAAAAAAAACTAATATAATCCTAGTAATAATAAATACGCTTATAAAATTTATATAATTTCTACCTATTTTTATAAAGATTATTATGTTTAAGCGTATTAAACCTTTTTATAAAGAAATAAAGTTATAATTTAATATCTTAAAAGGGATAATATTAAATAAAGGATTAATACTTATAAGTATAATTTAATTAAAATTATATTATTACTTAAAGATTAGGTAATAACTATTAATAGTATTTTACTTATAAGCTAATAAATAAACCAAGAAAATAAACTAAATATTAGGTTATTACCTAAAGAGCTACATTAATAATAATTAAGATATCTAGCTAAAACTTTTATAAATAGTATAATTTATATATAACTTTAGTATTAATATTACTATGAGAGTAACTCTAAATAAAGCTCTTATAGGATTTAAGCCTAAATTCTATATAATTACTGAGGATAATGATATTTAAGGGGAAATCCTAGAAGTTAAACTCTAGATATAAAAACTCTAAGATTCAAGAAATAGGCTAATAATATATTATTTAAGAAGCCTCTAATAAATAAGTAAAATAATTTAATATTCAATATTAGGAGATAAATTTTAATTAGGGATAATTTATGATACTTTTAATTAAAAACCTTACTCTTAAGAGAGAAAAGAAAGTTATTAGCTTTAAGATTTATTAATTTATTTAAGATTACTAAGTTTATTAAACTATAAGTATATTACCTAGCTTTTTTAAATTAATATATAAAAATCTACAATATCTTTTATATTAGCCTTCTTAAAATATATTAAATAAAAGATTACAAGGATAATAAAACCCTGTTAATATTAAATCTAAAAAAAGAAAATAATTAATAAGAAGTTAAATATATTAAAAACGAAAAGATAATAAAAAAGCCTATTACTTAATTAAATAAAAAGGATAACTGCCTGAGTATAACTAATTGGTTATTATTATAAATATAAAAAATACCCCTTAAATTATTACTAATTAATATAAATCCTAATCTAAGAAAAAAGGTAAGAAGTTAAAGTTATAAATAAATATAGCTCTAAGGAAAAAAATTAGTTAAGAAAAAGATAATAAATTAAAATATATAGACTTAAGTAATTAAAATATTATAAAACTAATAAAACATATAAATAATAAATTAACTATAAGTAAATCTTCTTTTATTTTGATTTAATACCCTTAAGATTAAAAACTAATTACTTATTAACTGATATATTAATAACCCTAGCTATTTAACTTATTATTACTCTTTATAATAAGATTCTTTTAGGAATAACTAGGATCTTATTTTTATAAAGGTATATAATTATTAATAGAAGGGGGATAATTCTCCTTAGTAATAGGCTATCTTTATAAAGGAGTTATAGGTAAGTATAAAAGGAATAACCTACTTAATAAATATATAATTAAAGTCTTTTGCTTCTCCTTAAGGCTTAGCTTAATACGAGTACCTGAGTATTAAGATAAAAGTAAAAATAGCTATAAGAACTAAGAAATATTTATTTTTATAGGTAAATAAAAGGATACCTAGGAATCTTACCAAAATTAAGAAGATAGTATTACTATTAGTTATTATTTAAGATTAATAGGTATAAGAGGATAAGTAAGTAAAAAAGTACGAGCTATAAGTAGAATTAAAGTTATAGAGATTATTTATGTTAATATAAAAAGAACTTCTTTCAAGGTATTTAATCTTAATATAAAACTAAACTAAGAAATATAATTAAAAAGCCTGATAGTATTACTAGGCTCCTCCTTAAGTAATCTTAAGCTAATAATAAAAAGTAATAATAATAACTCTTTAAGCTATATATCTTATATCTACTCTCTCTAAGAAAAAGACCTAATTATTCTTATATATATCTTAGATCTTATTAAACTAGAACTTATTAATATATTTTAAGTAATAAAGCTAGATATTTATATTATACGAAGCTAAGATCTTATAAAATATTACTTATATAGTATAATAATCAGTAATAATTATAATATAAAAAAAAGAACCTTTTTATATTGAGAAATATTAATAAAAAGACAATAATTCCCTAAAGATTAAAATATATAAGAATCTTCTTAATACTAGTAAAATAAAATATCTTCTTATACGTCTTTTTTATATAAATAAAGGATTTAAGTAATTAATAAAAGATATACCTAAGATCCTTATAAATCCTAGCTATAAGCTAGGGATAACCTTTTTTATCCTTTTTTTTAATTATATAGGTAATAAACTTAAAAGCCTAGGATATATCCTCTTAATTACTTTTAACTATAATAAGAGGCTTAAGTAATAATTAGTAATTAAGAAATAAAGAGAATAAAAAGGGGAACCTATAAGATATATTTGCCTTTATTATTATTATATGTCTAGTAATACAAATAGTTAATATTCTTAAAATAATATATAACCTAGGGGAAAACCTATAAATTAATAGATTGAATTTTATTAAGTAAGGTCTTCTTAAGTTTACCTAGGTAGATATAGATATACTATATATAAGCCTAGTAGATAGTATTAAAAAATAAGGGTTAAAGAGGTATAACAAGTTTAATTTTCTTTGCCTTTATAGGTATAGGTAAAATAACAGAGCTAAGATTAAATAGTATGATAAAAATAAAAGGAAATTAAAATAAGGATAATTAAGAAAAGAATAATAAGGCTAGGATTAAAAATAAAAGATAAAGCTAAAGCTAAAAGCTAAAAGTAGAGATAAAAGGTATATAAATTAAAGAGATTATATAAGATAAAAAAAAGAAAGAAAAAAAAGAAAAAATTAAAAACAGAGAGAATGAAATACCTTTTATAAAGGTATTCTTCTTACTATTTAGAGTATACCTATTAGGGTTATTCTTATAATACTTCTAGTATTATAATTACCTATTATATATTCTCTTTTTATTTATTATTTATTCTCTGCTAATTATTTCCTTAGTCTTTTAGTTATATTATAAATCTAACTATTTAAAATAAGCAGAGGAAGAGGCTAAGGTGAAACTTCTTAAGGCCTAATAAGAGGTTAATACGGCTATTATAAGATTATCTTATATTTATTATTAAAGGTATTTATTATAAGAGCAGGGTATTTGATTTATTATTAATAATGTATATTTTTTTATAAGTAATATAAGTTCTTAAGTAGAGGATAAGACTATCTTAGATATTTAGTCTTATAGTAGTATTAGCATTATTAATTAAAATATAGTTTTTAATCCTTAAATTTTTAATATTACTAGTAAAAGTTCTTTAGAAGTTATTAGGTATTTATAAGGTATTTTAGTAGTTCTTATATATTTTTATTTTTTAAATTGTCTTTTTATTTTATTAAATACTCTTATTTATTATTTATTTTATATATATCCTTAATTACCTTTACTTTATAAACTTTTAATCCATTAATTTCTTCTGGTTTATTACTAGTTTTAACTTATATTATATTAGCTGCTACTTTAAGTAATATAATATAAAAGATTAGGTAAAGCCCAACTTTTAATAATAAGTCTAGTTTATAGTTATTTTCTAAGATTTTCCTTTTAATTTTATAAGATTTAATATCTGTATAATCTAATTTATAACTTAGTTATTTTATTATAATAATTTTATAACTAAGTAGACTATATCTCCCTGTAAGAAGGTTAATCTCTTAATTTCTTTTATATTATAGTATCTTTTTATTTATTTTCTAATAAATTCTAATTTTTTCTTTAGTTCTTTATATAAGGCTTTTAAATCCTCGCTTTTAATTATAGCAGCTTGGTTAACTATTTTTGGTTTTTATACCATATAATATAAATCTAAGGTAAATTTAAAATTAGCTATTAAAGGTATTATTTTTATACTCTTATTATATATTATATTATAGGCAAGTTAACTGCTTAGTAACTTTTCTACCTAACTATTATATTTATAATTAATATAATATTATAAGTATTATTCTAATACTTAGTTTATTTATTTAATTTATTTATATATTTATAGTTTAAGTACTATTAATAGTCAGTGGTTTAATCCTATATATACTATAAGTACTTATTAAAATTTATTAGTAAATATAATTCCTCTATTTATCAGGACTTTGTATAATAGTATATACTTTTTAATTATTCTATTATAAAATATATAAGTAAGTTATTCTATATCTATGTCTTCTCTATAGGATATGTAATAAGAGAATTTAATAAGTTAATTTATTATAACTAAGATACTATTATAAAAGATTGTAATTAAGGGTTCTTTTAATCAAGGTAACTTAGTTATAAAGTCTATTATAATTAAACTCTAAGGTCTTTCTATTACTTCTAGTAACTATAATAAATTATATAGTTTATATTATTATAACCTTATCTTCATATTAAAGTCATATTATGTAATTATTCTTTCTACTTTTTTTCTTTAAATCTTATATTCTCATTATTATAATTATTTAAAAGTCTTACTAATTTCTTAATATCTATATAATAAATATAAATAAAATTTATAAAGAAAGTTATATATTTTATCTTCTAGGAGTTTTCTTATTCATATTATTTATGTTTATCTTAATCTTTATATTAAATATATAAACTAGTATTCTCCCTTCTGATTTTTCTCTAGGAGTTATTTCTTTATCTTAGGTATACTAGTATTATAATCTAGTTATCTGCTAATTATATTTACGTTCCTATTATTTAAACCCTTATATTAAATAGTTACAAAGTTGAATTTATATACGTCTTTAATATAATATAGTCATTATTAAATACGCTTTTATATTATACTAAAATATAAAACATTATAATAATTAATATACACTTTAATTTAATGTGTACTTCTTATAAGATAATATTCAAACTCCTCAAAGTAATTAATAATTATTATAAACTTCTGATTATAAATAGGATAATTAGGTTCTACATTATATAACTTATATAAGTAAAATATAATAAGATATAATGTACTTTAGTTATTATATTATCGTATTTGTCCTCCTAACATAAATTCTAATGAGTTAATCTCTAGTTTTATTTCCTTATTAACGTTAAATATAATCAAAATAGGTTTACTAAGGATAGCTTATTATAGCTATTTAAATACTTCTTATACTTTTAGTCTTTATATAATGGTCTTATTCTTTTTTATAAGTCTTATAAATAAGTTTATAATCTTATTAAGGTCTTTAATAAATTATTAGTAGTAATTAATAAATCCTAAGAAGCTTTATATTTCTTTAATTATTTTAAATATTAACTAATTTACTATTACTAAGATTTTCTTTTAATTTATTTTAATTTTACCTAAGGTAATAATATATCCTAAAAAATCTACTTTTTTTTATATAAAAGTAACTTTTCTCTAATTCAAGGCATTTAACCTCTGAAATTTTATAATAAATTATAGTTTCCTATTCTTCTTAGGAATAAATATTATTAGAAATCCTATTAGTAGTATAAATATCCTAATATTCCCTTTTACTAGTTTTATTTCTAGGTATTTTTTTAAAGTAATTAATTCTTTTTTATTAAGGTTATAAATCTTCTAAAATAATAAGTTATTTATGTTAAGCTATATTCTATAATCTTAGTAGCTATATTATAATGCCTTTATCTTAAGTTCTTTTTTAAATAGTTTCTTATAAGTATACTATTCTTTTAAAATACTCTTAAGTTTATCGTATTATTCTTTTTCTTTAAGTTACTGTTAGTATTTTACTTATTTATCTAGGTTATATAATTAGTATCTAAGGAGACCTAGTATTTAATCGTTTTATTACTTCGTACATTTTATATATTTATATTATATTCCTACTAGAGGTAATAAAGGCTTTAGTTTATATATACCTATATTATCCTCTTTAATTAGGGTTTAAGATCTCTTATTACCTATTATAATTAATTTATTATTACTATTAGGTTTCCTAGGAAATATAACTTAGCTAGTCCTTTAATCAATGTATAGGTTTTTTCTTTATAGCTAGTTTATACTAAGGAGGATATTTACTTTTTTATTTAAAGGAAGGATATCAAAGTCTATTTCCTGATTTTTTCCTTAGATAAAGACCTTAAGGTAATTAACCTCTTAGTTTATAATTCTATTATTATAATTAAAGTATTATCTTTCTGCATTAAGCAGCAGGTAGGGGTCTTACTTCTTTTTTTATAGTAGCTTTAGCTATATAACTATTTCTAGGTTAATAAAGTTTTATTTAGCTTTATAGTTAATTTATATATTTAACTATTTTCCCTTAGTTTAGACTTGTAATATTAGGCATTTTAATATTAGGTCTCTACATAATACTAGAGTATTTAGTAATTTAAGTCATTTTTATTTTTACTTTTTACTTATTTATTACTTTATTATAAATAGTATATCTCTTTTCCTAATATATCTTAGTAAGTTTACTTATAGTTACTATTATTGTATCCTTTTTTATTTATATAGTTATTTAGAAATTCTTTATTATATAATTATTACTAGAAATATTCTTTTAGTTTTATATCTTATTTATCTAATACAATTCCTTATTTAGATTATTTATTATTAATTAGGACTTAATTAAATCCTTCCTTTAGGTTAATAGGTTTAAAACTATACTCTTATTTTAATAACACTTTATTATTATTTATATTTTCTATAATTATAATTTTATTAAGTTATTAGAGGTTATTATATAAGTATAGTCTATTTGCTTTTTATTAGTGTATCAGCTCTTTAGTAGTATTTAAGCTAGTTCTATTATTTAATAAGTTTTTTATTAGGTAGTTATACTATTTCTTATTACTCTATTCCTAATATTCTTTTTCTTATTTTTAGTATTATATTATGACTTCTTTAAGTTATTCTTATATTAAGATATTATAAAGTTATTATGAATTAGCTAGTTAATGCTGTCTTTTAGTTATTATATTAAATTCTTTTTTTACTTCTTTAATTATTTACTATAAGTAACTAATTTTATCTAGGAGTTTCTTCATTATATAGGCCTATTAGTAGTATATTAAATTAAATTATAATATAACTACTTTAAGGTTTTATACTAATTATATACTAAGTACCCTTATATATCTTACTTATAATATAGGTAATTATTAGATATACTAGGTATTATTACTAGGAAATAGTTATTATCTTTTTTATTTTATAAATAGTATTTATGTTAATAGTATTTATATAATACCTATAAAATATCCTTATAATTTAGGTTTATTAGAAGTATTTTTATATTCCTTAGCTTCTTATATATATTTATCTTCTAGTAAGATATATAATTTTCTGTTAACTTTATAAAATAGTAGTTTATATAGTTATTTTTACTTATTTTTAAGTTATTTATCTTCCTTATAGAGGTATTATATAATTACTTATATTATACCTCTTTTATATCTTATACTTTAAAAGTATTAATAGTAATAGGTATATATCCTAGCTCCTACTTCTTATCCTTAGTTAATAGCTTCCATTTTCTTTCAAAGTTCTATTTTAATAAGCCTAGGCATTTTATAGCTTATAATATATTCTGTTTTAGTATTTATTATAAGGGTAATCCTATCTTATTAGGTAATTATCTTTATAGGAACATTATATATTACTTTAAATAATTAAGCTTAATTTTTTATATTAAGAATAATTCCTTTTCTTTTATTAAAAGTTCTAAGGGTTTAAGGTTCTCTAAGATATTATTTTTATATATTCCTTTATTATTATATGGTTTCTTACTATTACCTATTTTCTTTTACTTAGTATTCCAGATTATTATTATATCTTTCTTTCTTAGCTATTTTCTATTATTCCTAAAATTTAATACTTCTAATGCCTTTAAAGTACTTTCCTCTACTCCTAGTATTTACTTACTTTAATTTTTGTCCGTTCGCTTCTTAGGTTTTTGGCAGTATTATACTATATATCTAAACTAGTTATAATTATAATACTTATACCTAAATATATACTATAATAATTATAAAGTTAATAAAGGCAGGTATTATTAATTTTATTAATTAATCTATGATTCTTAATTGTTCTTTTACTTTTATTAATAAAAGTTCTTTAAGAGTTATTAGGTATTAATAAAGTATTTTAATAATTCTTACATATTTTTATTTTTTAAGTACTCTTTTTATTTAATAAGGTATTTTATTTATTTATTAATTTTCCCTATATCTCTACTTACTTTTACATTATAGATTTTTAATTTTTTAATTTCTTTTAATTTATTACTAATCTTAACTTATATTATAATAGTTATTAATTTAAGTAATATAATATAAATAATTAAATAAAGCCTATCTTCAAATAATAAGCCTAGTTTATAGTTATGTTTTGTATATTTTTTAATTAATTTTATATATTTTAATATACATATAATTTAACTTATAACTTAGTTATTTTATTATAATATTTTTTATAACTAAGTAAATTATATCTCCCTTTAAGAAGGTTAATTTCCTAATCCTTTTTATATTATATTTTGTTTAATATATCTTTTAATAAATTCTAATTTTTTCTTTAAATTTTTATATAAGCCTTTTAAATCCTTACCATTAATTATAATTACTAGGTTAATTACTTTAATTTTTATATTATGAAATATAAATCTAGAATAAATCTAAAGTTAGCTACTAAAGGTATATATTTACTTATTATAAATAAGTCAATATAATATATTAATATTTTATTGTTTTTCTTAAGTCTTAAAGCTATATAT
>JACTAS010000217.1:0-23089 GCA_014884825.1 Fusarium sp. 190-020-2 | reverse complement strand
GCTGGGCCGGCTCCTTCATGGGCGGCCGGTCGGCGCGTGTCAGGTACCAAGACACAGTCACGCCCTCTTCTCCCCTTCAGTGCGGCCTCCCTCAGGGGTCGCCGGTATCGCCAATCCTCTTTCTGCTCTACACTGAGCCAATCTATCGATTAGGGAACCCTCAGGGTCGCTTCGGCTATGCAGACGACACGGCCATCCTGTCCATAGGCGACACAGTATACGAGACTTCTGCCATGGCATCTAGTTCCATCGCCGAGATGGTGCGATGGGGCGCGGAGAATGGCGTGTCCTTGAGAATGGCGTGTCCTTCGACACGAAGAAGACCGAAGTCATGCATTTCTCCCGCAGCAAACGCAGGACTGCGCCGGCAGTGCGCCACGGCGATGTCGAGAAATACCCTGAACCAGCTCTACGCTGGCTTGGTATCTGGTTGGATAGCAGACTATCTTTTCGACTTCATGTCGAAAAGTGGGCGGCCAAAGCAAAGGCAGTGGCTTATCATTTGCGGGGGCTCACCAACACGGTACACGGCCCTCTACCGAGCGCCGTGCGAGGCGCCGTCAGAGCATGTGTCGAGCCAGTGCTGCTCCACGGCTCCGAGGCGTGGTACCCGGGCACATCCAGGCCACGGTGGAACCAGCCTACGAAAGACATACCATCAAGCAACCAGCATCTTATACAGAGAATGACCAAAACCATGAACCAGGCCATGAAAGCCATACTCCCCGTCTGGAAGACGACACCCATCACTATCCTCCACCGAGAAAGCGGGATACCGCCAGTCGACCAACTACTCGAAGCACGGCGACTTAGGTTCTCCGCGCGGCTCAAGTCGCTTGATGAGGCTCACCCTCTGGCGAGCCGGACACGCTCGCCTAGCCAACCTACTTACCATGACCTCATCAAACGAAAATATCAAGTACAGATAGAAAACGGTTTCAGGACACGTCTTCGACGCACAGACGAACTCCTCGCACCCTGTACGCGACCGAAGCTCGTTCGGCGTCGCTTCCAACAAGAACAAATGCTACCGCTGCAGGCAGCATCAAAGGAGAAAACAGCTAGCGCTTTTCTCCGCTGGGTTCAGTCACTCGTCCCGCTCACCTTGGTTGTATACTCGGATGGCTCTTTGTCCGCGGAACGCGTTGCCAGCTACGGCTTCACCATTCATCAGAACAATATTCCCATCTTTGACGGATCAGGTCGCCTTGGGCCTGCTGAGGTCTTCGACGCTGAAGCCACTGGAGCATTAGAGGGCTTAAAAGCCGCCCTGAAGCTGCGAGAATCAGCGTCCCAAAACATATTCATCTGCCTAGACAACCTCGCGGCTGCCACATGCCTGCGAGGTACTCCAGCCGACTCCTCTCAAGACGTCTTTCTCGAGTTCCAGGCTTTAGCGGCATCGCATGGAGCCACACAGGTTCGTTGGGTGCCAGGACACTCCGACATCCCTGGCAACGAACAGGCCGACATGCTGGCAAAGGCAGCATCATCGCTCCCCGAGCCCGAAGGCGCTCAGCTGACGCTGGCTTATCTACGAAGAATCGCAAGACAGAAACCGAAAGAAGCATTCGAGGCGTGGTGGTCCACCTCCGCCCCTGAGCTGTACAGGAGACTCAATCTCAAGGCGACTACAGGCTGTCCGCCGGAGCTGTTGCTCCCGCGTGCAGCGTTGCACCATCTGCTGGCAGCGAGGTCTCTCCACGGGGACTTCGCCGCATACCACGAAAGATTTGACCACGTCGATGCACGTCTGGTCTGCTCATGTGGCCGACGCAAAGCACCGGATCACATCTTCTACTGCAGAAAGGTACCGCCACGTCATCGGATGAGGCTGGCACCCTCACCGACTGCAGCAGTCAATCTAGCAATAGGAAAAGACTTCACCAAGTTCATCGACCTGTCCAAAGACAGCGCGTTCTTTGGAAAGACATGCCCTCGTCATTAGGCGACGACGACCAGAGAAGCACTTGCGACTCTCTCTCCCTCTCTTTTCACATCTCTTTTGTACACATTTTCTTCCTTACTTTGTCTTTCTCTCACCTGTTCTCGACCAGATGAAGGGCGCCATCACGCCCTCCATCTGGTCGTGACCACCTTGAGGCAGTCTCGGGCTGCCGTATGCATAGGCTGATCCCAGCCCTCCTGACACCAGGCTCCATAAGCGGCTTCGATTCTTCGGCCGCGCCTGATCATCCCGCTGACGGGTAACAGGCTCGACAGGATGCGCCATTTGTGCCGATGATATGCTGGATAAAGTGTTGTCTACTGACGCGTTTGCAGAAATTGGACATTCGAAGGGAAAACTAATTTCGCGTTGCGAATGACTAATCCTTTTGTAGCCAATAGCATTCTATGACTAGCGTATAGATAGATTCTTTAGCCCAGCACGTCCTGTGCCCCAGTAGGGGACTTTCGGGGCCGATGGCCCCCCGGACGAAAAATACATAACATAACATTTTCCAATAACGTGCACGATAAGCGTGCCGATCAGACAAGCATGCCGATCAAAAATCTTAGCCTTCTTAAGATAAATCATAATAAAAACATAACAAATCATCTATTTAATTGAAATTAACTACTATACTCTTCCCCAGATGTCTCAATTACTACCTGACAGGTTCTTGCATTATGCCCAGTCTTACCGCAAGTCCCACAGCGCCGAACTTCCTTGACCACCACTTCTCGATGATTCGGCCAATACCTGCGCATCTACATCCATCTGATCAACTAGATCCTGACCTGCCTGTATAGTCATACTCCCTCTATTCTACAGGTGGGTCCTTTTTGCCCTACGCCGCCGGCTAAGTATCTCATTTGCCTGTCGAAGTTCTCGGTTCTCAGCTGCAAGTAACGTAACCTTATGCATAACTGCCTTGGTTCCTTTCTCAAGTGATCTCAAAGATTCAAGAATTGACTCTGGGGAGCTACTTTGATGTCTTCTGATTCGCCTCTGAAGGTATTCAGACTGAGATCTAGCCTCAAGGACTGTTTGTGGGGTCCTTGAAGTCCAAGATTGAGCTTGGCTAGCCTCTTCCTCAACAGGCGTTGGGGTCCGTAGCTGCACATCAAGCTTTGAGACCACACATTCTGGGTCAAAGGGAACTAGTCCAGCTCCTCTAAAACCTCCCTTAATATTCTTCTCGGTCATGGTAGCTTGAAAAGCGGCATAAAAGGCCGGGAAGAACTCGGTCTTGGAAATATGGGTTATAGACCTTCTGATCAGATGCTCTATTTCTCGACCATATGCCTTTTTTAGCGGCCCAAAGCACCCGACGTCAAGGGGTTGAAGCAGGTGAGACGAATGAGGCGGCATACAAAGCGTAATGATCTTGTGTTCTTCGCAATATATCTCGAAGTCGGCTGAGTGGTGACTTTCGTGCCCATCAAGGATTAAAAGACGATAGCGACTATTCGATCGCTTGCTTGTACACCGGTCGAAGTGCTTTAGCCACTCAAGACCTATCTCATTATCCGTCCAGCCATTTTGGGACGTTGCAGTAGCCCAATCGCCAGGGAGGTTGCTTTCTCGGTACCAATTGGCGAGGTGATATTGGCCGGCACCTATGATAAACGGCGGGATCGCCCGGCCTTCCGCATTAATCGCTTGAATAACAGTAATCCATTCCCGGCTTCCAGGCTGCACTGATTTTGGTCTTCCGCGCCTCTCTGCACCTGTGACGACCATTCCGCTTGCAATCATGCCCATCATAAAACCAGTCTCGTCAAAGTTGTAGATATCATCCGATCGGATGCCGTACTTAGCAATTGTATTCTCTACGAGCCTAAACCAGTTACGAATAATCGTCGGATCTTCGCATTTGGCTCTCTGATAGTCATATTTTCGGAAAAAACGCGTCTTGAGCTTTTTGTGTCGCTTGACGAAGTTAGAAGCCCAGCGCTTGCCGACGGGTGACGCGTCGCGGTCGGCGAGCAATTGGTTAGCCATTTCTTCCACACCACGTAGACGCGGGGGAAATCCTCGCGAATCTAGGTTAAGAATAAACTGAACTATTATCTGTTCCTCTAGGTCAGATAGTTTGCGTGATTTCGGGATAGTATCGCGCTGGGAAAGAATGCCTTGCTGCCGACGCCAAAGGGTTGTAAGGCTAACTTTGTAGATTTTTGCGGCGCGTCGGAGACGTAATTTTGGGTCATTTTGAAGGGCTTGAATAGCAAGCAGGATATTAGCTTCTTTATTTAACTGTGACATAATGGGTGGTTGAGGATCAGTTGATCAAATAGAAATGATGTAGGTTGAGGGATTTTTGTTCCACTCGCTTGTCTGTTTCACTCGCTTGTCTGTTTCACTCGCTTATCATGTACGTTATTGTTAGTTTTTAGAGCCCTATGGGCGGTGGCCTACCGGGCGTAATAGATCTGTCTGTCTGTCTGACTACTAGGTACTCCCAGGGTTAAAGTGAATATGATGAGCAGCAGCAAAAAATGTGTTGATTGATTGTTCTTTTGTTGTTACTTGTGCGGGGTATTCCATCCCGCAGAATCATTTAAAGCACACAGCTGGATTACTAAGGCAGTTGTTTCCTGAGGCCGTGAAGATCCTGCCTACCCTGCGACAGAGAATCACCGTAGCCCCGCGAACCATGAAAGCGTGCACGGACGAAAACAATGTATTACGACACAATTCCGGGAAATTAGTGGGACGTCTAGCGTGCACGGACCAGAAGATGTGCCTTGCGTCGCAATGTTCACAAGCAATCATTGTAGTAGGGGGTTCCAGCACTATTACACGGCAGGCCAATACCCTTTGAAGTTGGTAGACATCTTGCTCGAACCGAGGAACGGCCGCTCAGAAATGTGTCACTGGAGCGTATTATAATGATCTTCCTTTCTTCTCTATGCTCTTGGCATGAACTTTCTACATGCATTTGTATTCCCTCTAAGACCCTATTCCATAACTTTCGGCATATCAGGTTCTAATAGCACCGAAACAGCTGTGATTTAGTTCCCTTCGACGGAGTTTACTTCGCTCCGGCATTAAGAAGTCGTTCAACAATCTGGATGTGACCACCTTCTGATGCCGCCTGGAGCGCTGTTCGTCCATATCTAGCAGCAGCAGCAGCACTAATATTGGCTCCGGCATTGAGAAGTCGCTCGACAACTTGGATATGACCACCTGCTGATGCTGCCTGGAGCGCCCTGTCGATGCAGACCATTGAACACCCAGCATCTAGAAAAATCGCAATGGCTTCGTCATCACCTTCAGACGCTGATGTCCTCATTAGCTCAATTCTTTTGAGCTCAGGTAATCCCGGAACGCTATTAGCATAGCGCAAGAGAGCATAATGATGCGTCTGGTGACTCCAGATGAGAATTACTTCCTCGTTTCGGTGAAATATTGATTCTTGCCAAGGTACGTGCGCTAGAGCGTGACCATTCGTGGTAATTTGATACCACAAGCTCCAAGTACTAGACCTTCCCTTCTGAAAGTTGGCGGTGTGGGAAACCCAATGCTTCGCTGCGTACTTAAGGAATGGATGGTTCTGCTGAAGTCTGTCTAAACCATCAGCTCTGTCGTAACTGATAAGGGTTCCAGCAAGACCCGGATTTGCTTTGGCCTTTGGGCACCCGAGAACATCGACGAAGCGCGTCGTTAGTTCGGTGACCTTTGACCCTCGGCCAAGAGCAGTACCAGCCATAGCCACAGGGTTTACTCGGAGTGGCTGTGGTCGTCGGGCCACGGTCGTCTTGAAGTTGTTGAGGTGAAGGTACGTAATACATATCTCGCCAGCGAAATGATCTGCCACCTCCAAGTCAACGTGAAAATCGGAAAGCTGGATCGGCAAGTCTCCCTTAGTTATAAAGTCGTGGATGGTGCTATGAGCGAACTGAAGCGATTGGGGCTGCTCTTCGGTGACCTGAAGGAGATTTTCGCACCACAAGACAATAGGGCTCATTTCGTGAACTAGCCGCTCAGTTTTTAAGTACGTCTGTCCAACATCGATGGAGACGGCTTCACGGATCTCATCGAGTGTCAGGGGCCGTTTCGCTGCCGCCACCCACCGAAATACTTTCTGGACCAATTCAACCTTCTTTTGCCGAAATAGGATACGTGACAGTGCCCAGGCAAAAGTCTCTTCTAAATCTTTGGGAAGACTACGCAGGGACTGTCTGATGTCATCATCGCAGTTTGCGATGCATACCTCGTTTATTAGAAATGTAACCCAGAGAAACCTTGGAAGGTGAGCTTTTGTTTCCTTCAGGCTAAATAGAAGTCACTCACATCCCGTCAGCTTGACGAGTTAGGGTATCCCTGATGTCGTTCAGGAGGCGGGTATCTCCGCACACTAGGTCTCCATTTCGCATCCGCTCTTGGACAGTCGCCTCAACATAGATACGGATGTCCGAAGCGAGATTGACAGGCGCCATTGACACGTGCTCTATGTGCGAGAACCTGCCCTTCAGGTCTACGTAGACGCTGTCACGACTCGCAATGAAGATCCTCAAGCCTAAGGTAGTAATAGCAAGCGATGATAACACCTCGAGGAGGGCTCGTCGCTCAGCGGCATCACATTCGTCAAGGCCGTCAATAAAGATGAAAAAGATGCCTGAATGGTCGATTCTTTGCCGCAGAAGGAATGCCCAGTCTTGAAGCTGAACGAAATACTTCCGGTCTAGTTCCCTCAATTGATATTCGACGTGCTCCGGCAGCGTGGTGGCGTCCGTGGATTGCCGGATGATCGATCGAATTATCGTTTCCGCCGTCAGGGAGTCCGAGTTGTCGTACTGCAAAAAGAAGAACGCGGCACGGTCATCGCGGTTCTTTTTTATGAGGACATGGTTGATGACATTGGCGCTCAACGACGTTAGCACTTGCGTGGGAAAAATCGGGAACGAGGTACTTAGTCTACCACAGAATCGTCTTCCCTGACCCGACTGTCTTGTATTAGCACGGTCCGCTGAGAAGTGTTGCACGACGTACTCTTCCCAGAACACCAGAGCAGGACCGACCCCGTTCCGTCATACCACCGAGTAAATTCGGGAGTGGTGAATATCCATTCCGCTGTACTATATTTGTGCTTTTTTCGAGCTTCCTGGAACGGAGTCACGTAATCGTGTGAGGAGAGAGACTCGAGAAGTCGCTGTCTCTCTTTCACTGCAAGCAGGTCAGCGTTAGTTCCACTGTCGCGATGGGGAACTCAGACTAGATCGGCGTGTGGATCGCTGTATCTGCAACTCCTTGATTGTGTCCAATTCTCTCTCGACCTTCGGAATGAATTTTCTTAGCCTCGACCTCTGCTTTGACGCAGCCACTCTTTCCTTCTCCTGAAGCACCTGTTCCTGGTGATCGATCTGTGCTTTGGCAAGGTTTATCTCGTCCCTCACCTCCTTTCCCAGTCTTTGGATGTCATTCACGTCGGGCTCGAACTCTTGCTCGAAGGACTGGAAGAAGGCGATCCTCAGCTGTTTCCGCCCTACGACAGGTAAGCAATTGCTCTTCGGACGACGATGGTAGGAAATGACAAAAAAGGTCTTTGAATTGCTTCTACCACGTGCTTGCAGCAGCGAATGATTGAGGCGTGGAAATCGCAAAGCGCCTTCTGGAGTCGCGTGGATGTCATGTAGAGGGCTTGGTATTCAGCAAAGCGAGGGCATTGTTTGCTCAATTCCATAAACAAAACAGAGAGCGCCTCGAAGTACGACGTGTAGTTCACTGCTATCTGCAATAGTCAGCCGAAAGTCGTAAATGCAAGGGCGCATCGCTTACAAGCATGGCAAGTTTGATGCTTCCCCAGACCAAGGCGGCAATTTGCGGATGGGAGGAAACGAAGGTGTCGACCACAGTGGAGAATGTCTGGACGGATTAAAGAACGGAAGAGAGCCGGCAGGCAATGCCGCGACCTTTCTTCAACTGGTTATCACGATCCGGCTGAGCGGTGAATATCATGGCAGTGTCTGGGTCTTGGATGGCGCCGATACTACTGAGTTTTTGCCGCTGATCATCTGTCAAGATGGCCTGGAAATCCTGAATCGCATCTTCGAGTGATTTACGAGGGCCAGCAGATGCCCCAACTGGAACCGGAGCTCTTGCAACTTCCATTATATCGTGAGGAAGCCAGACAACACGACGGGGTTCCGTGGAGTTTCAGTTACCCCTCTCCAGCACAGGTCTAGGCTGCCTGCGCGGTGTGCCTGACGAAATGGCTTTTAGGCTGTACACACTGCACTCAACTCAATCGATCTGATTATGCGGTAAAGTGAAGATTAACGCTGCCCCGATATACTGTGAGGCGACCGCTTGGCCCGGAGCTGGCAGTGCACAGAAAATAGATGATGAGGGCACAGAGACTGGAATCAGGCTGCGTGAACGAAATTGTCATTTTTTCACGTGGCTTTTGCACAGCGACAATATCTTAAGGCGAATTATGATGTTGCCGATGTGCAACTTTGCCATGTTCAAGTGAGATGTGAAGTTGATTTGAAAATTTGATTGGTATAATTAGTTGAAACTACGTGATCAGTTGCGACGGACAGATTTCGAGCCCAGGTGGAGCAGTCCTCACTAGTAAAATAGATAAATTAGCTACTCCCTTAATCACACCTAGATCCGCTTCTCTGTTAGTAACTTGCTAACGTTTTCTGCTTATCTCTTTGCGTGCCACAGCCCTCCGGCATGTCACCAGCCCCACATCCCTTAGGTAATCACATCAGTACGTGCGGGGTACGAGAAGTTCTGCAAAACATCATACAAACCAGCCCAAATCAGTCTCAATTAAAACTATGACTTCCCAATCAATTCCAGATAAAATACAAGGTAGCTATGACTTCGATGACCACAGCTTTCACACGCACTCACAGCGTGCAGCTGATGACCCCACCGGAGTCCCTATTTTTCCGGCCGAAGAAGCCGCCGGCCACAACTTCACTCCTTTCAACGTAGAATGTCGTGATTTTCACATCAATATACTGCCGCCAACACACTCGAGCTTTTCCAGCTTTTTACAACTATTTCCCTTGTTCAAAGTTGGATCGAGCACACCAACCCTTGGGTCGCTCATCTTATCGAAAATGGCGTTATCGATAACTGGAATACCCCGATTTCTAAAGGGTCAAGGATACTCAAATGGGAGGGCATCTCCACTGCAACAACATACGTATGGCTCGGGGTGATGATTTGCCTAGGAATTCATAGGAATTATCAGTTAAAAGCCGCTGGACTTCCCCTAGGCTAGGAGATCAGTCCCCTCTGCACCCGATCATCAAATTCATGCCGTTAAATAAGGTCCTTCTCATCACACGCTTCATCCGCACCTTTGATCACACACAGCTCGATGTAAGCGATGAGAGCAATCTTTCGAAGGTATTCTAAGCGGCCGAACCGTGGTCTAACCACATACAAGAAGTGGCATCACAGCTCTTTCTTCCTGGAACTAATATCACTATAGATGAGTGTATCCCATCGAGTGCTAACTGACGCCAGGTACATGGAGATAAGAGTTACAGCCAATCAGCGTTCTGCCCAGAAAATTTTGACCCAACCAGAAACCGCACCTTATCCGTAGGATGGAGATAAAAGCGGGGTAGTTGTACCTGGCGCCAATTAGCACTCGATGGGATACAGGTCATCTTGAACATCTATGTTGGACATACCACAATGCCGTTGTGGCGGCTTCTCGGCGAGCCTCTCTCTGTCTCTACAGAACTTGCTACAACATGGCCAGAGGTGGATATGCTGGACGAAAATGGCAAAACTGTAGAGCGAGGCGTAAAGAAGAACACGGATGGCTATGTAACTCTGCAAGGCAGCACTGATCTAGGGAGGGGTAATTTTGCACTAGCTAAAAATGGACAGATTTTGCCCGCGAAATCCAGTGATTGGCTGAATAAGTGCCCCATGTATCCACTAGATTCTAATTGGCTGGAATACTCGGGGGTCGACGACAAGGTCAGCAACTTCCAAGATGAATATACTAACAACCAGCTAAAAGAACTTATGGAGTATAGCACATGCGGGGCATAACATCAGTGCAAATATGTGAGTTAGCGTCGATTTATTAGTCTTGTTCTCTCGGCCATCAGAATCCTCTCGCTTTCCTCCGCTTTAGGAGGCTTTTGCCAATGCTCTTATGACGGTGTCACGGTGACATTGTATCACAAGCCTCTGATCGTGGTCTCCAATCGTGGTCTCGGAACGTGTTCTCCTCAGCCCTTACAATGCCACCCATGACTCACAAAGGGTTGTTCGATTGACATAATTCACATGTGCCATTGCCGTTACACATGTTGAAGAGAAAAACTATCTTTTACTCTTTCTTCAGCCTTTAGAATTGCGTAGCCATTGGATCGGAATGCGGGGAATAGGGTGACGCAGTTTTGAAGTAGGGTTAAACTAGATGGGCAACTACATGCTATGATGCTTGGTTGACGGGGAAGGACAATCCTGCATCCAGCCAAACCCAGAAAGCCTGCAAATCGCCAGGCATGTGAAACAGTCCCCTCTTCAGCCTGCCCCCACTTCACGTATATTGTAGGATTTCTTATTCTTGTCTCCGAAAACAGGACTAAGTCTAGATATGTAACATGAAGTACAACGCTCCAAATACGTGTTTTTTCTTTTTCTGTTTTCCTTACCCAGACAATGACGACAGATGCACTCTTTAGTTTGATTCCTCAAGGAAAATACTGCGTCCCCTGTTCAACCAACCACAAAACCCTGCCTTGCGTTTTGGACAAGAATGATGTCAAAGCCATGATGCGCCCGAGAACATGGTGGTATAGCCCTGTGTTAGAATATATAACTCCATTAACCCTCCTTGTGAATTATCGTTGCCACCAATGCCATCACCCTATGGGATTGTGGTGTCCGTGTCGTTGGAAGAAGACGTATTTATCATCAGGACATCCACTGATTTGTGTGCTTCACTCCTAATATATTGTTGAATGAGAGCGCAGTCGCAGTCGCTATGTCTCAAAACCTCTGACTTGAGGTGGTAAATTTGCTCAATGAGGTCGTTATAGCAAGAAGAGAGTTGCTGATGCCGACCTTCCAATACTTCCACCTCAGAGGCCAAAGCGTTTTCTTGATCCTGCTTGCGAGCACGACACTTGGCAGCAGCGTGTCGGTTTCGTTCCAAAGCGTTCAGATACTGTCTATTCTTAGCATTATTCAACTGCGTTCTCCTTTCTCGTGGACTCTTTGTGTCGCAAAGCGGCTGCCTTTGTCTGGGTTTTCTCCCACGTGCTTCCTCCTTGTACGGCTCCAGCGCCGAGTGAGCGCGGTTTACATCTGACGCTTTCAAGGAATCTAGACTTCCTTGACTGTCGTGGTTTTCGTTAAAGTTTGGTGTAATGTTCTCGGCCGTGGGAGTCTCTTGTATAGTATAAATGAATTCAGAAGACTGCTGGACTGTGTATGATGCGAATGATGGTTGCACACTACCAAAGCTAGTTTTGTCCAAGAGGCTGTTAGGAATTTCAGTATTCCTGGGCTGTTGGAAATCTGGCGTTGAGAGATGCGAGCCTTGAAAGCTCTTGGAGTTCGTGGTGAGAGATCCAGAAGAGGAAGCAAACCAATACCATGGAAGTAGGCCATCTGGTATATCTTGCCATGCAAGGTCAAAGCAAGACTGCTCCACTCCAAGCTCATTATATCCAAAGAAAGAAGGCGTCCTAAAGTAGCCAGCGTCCTCTGTGACATATGTGAAGGCCATGGCTCTTGTATTATGGGCTTTGTTGTTCCGCCACTTGGAGCTTTCTGGTGATCTTTTTTGGGCGAGGAGGTGCGTAGGAGAGGGTTCAAGGATCTGGATTTGGATTGTTATCGGCTCGGTCACTCGGTGGATTCGTGGTAATCGGTTCTGTGGGCTTGGGTGACTGGCTTGCTAAAACCCAGCGTTCTACATGAAAATTCAAGATTATCAAGCGACTGGGCGAGGCGATCAGATTATAATAACGAAAGCTACCCTTGGCAGATAATACACCAACTTCTTAGAGACAGGGATCAGCTAAACTCCAATTCGCTTTCATGGGTATTTAATTTTTCTGTTTCAAACTAATGAAAGCCCAAAAGATCCGGGAAGCCGTTTCTGCTCAGCTAAAGATGCTTATCTTCACTGCCATTTACCGAGTGAAGACCTCGGCTACGCTGCACCGTGCCCAAAACGGTATAACAGGTCAAGACTGTGTTCTGGACCCTGGGCCCTGGAGCCTAGGCATCAGTGACATCATACTTCAAACTTGACAACAGTTATCCTTATCGAGTCTCACAACTTCGGCATTTCAATATCGTGTGTTTGACATCGGCCTCCGTTGATTTTATTCACAATTGATGGAGGAAAAGCTCATCGAATAAACATATCAGCTCATTCATACGAGAACCAACAGACTCATTACGTGTGATTTGATGCTGGATGGTTATAATGAGATTGCATTTTTCCGTTCCTGTCGGCCTGCATATACCGAGCCACCATTTGCAGTAGGGGCGTTGATCTGGCCCCAAGAACACATCATGATGATCTAACGCAGTATATCGACATCGGGGACCGAGGTTCCATCTCCGATATTGTTGATTAAGGGTAGATTAGAGAAATCAGCATGTACTAATACAGAGCCGCTCAAAGTCGGTTGTCCATCCGCACACGCTCTTCGACTCTGAGTGCACGGACCGTATCTGGGGTGTGATGCGATGTATTGTGAAACTGCCTAGCTCTTTTCGAACAAGCACATAAGCTGTCAGTAAGGATCAGTAAATAATGTGCGAATAGATGCAAGGCTACTGTGTAATTAACATGCCCGGTCAGATGCTCATCTATGGGCGAAGGCCTGACGTGATCGCCGTCAGGGCCGACGTAGAGGAGGCCTAGGACCAGCCAGGCTGGGCTGTGTTTGTGATTGTTTGTGATTGTGATAGTGGCTGGAAGTTTGTGGGATAGAAACAGGGGTTTGAAACCGCTGAAATGCACTCGAGATTATCCCTGGCTGAGGTTGGTAAGGAGGTTGTTGTTGGATGTATTTGTTTGGTCAATGCCGTAAATCTTGATGCTGGAGGGAAGCGGCAGTTGTGTGGGCCACGTACAGGGATGCAAACAGTGGAAATGATGAGGTTGGTGATGTTGGTAGGGAGAATCCAACTTGTCCGGCACTCAGTCTTAATTTATACGATTTTTTTTTCTTCACTAGTTTCTTATGATATCTCTTTTATTGTCAATTATTATGATTAATATAGGTTTATTAAATATAATTAGCTTAAGTTGAATATTAATTATAATATATTTAACTTTAGGGTTAAGTCTTAGGTAATATTAAGATATAGATTGGGCAATTCGATAAGGATTGGCGTTTATATCTCTCGGTCACGGAAGTTCCCGGGTGGGTATCGCTACAAGGGGGTCGACATAGGGGTTGCAAAAATTAAGATCAGCCTCTAAGAACCATGACAGCCCCAACGGTAATTTAAATCATGCCCCAGGCTTACGCTGTCGGTGCCGGCACGGGTAAGGCTGGCTGTCCCAACGGACTGGGTCAACTTTGGGCGGGAACTGGGGATCCAGGAATTTGGGCTGGGAGGAGGGTGTTGGAAGAAGGGGAATTGGACATGGTGGTGAGGATGGCGTGAGGGACCAAGCAACAAACAGCACCCACCAAGCACGGTTCCGGAATTTGTAGAAGATATCGTGAGATGGCAAAATTCGCCAGGAGTGACGGCAATTCCGAATAGCTAGCATGATGGCTATCATTGTTCTGTATCATCTATGTGTAGGTTTTGGCACAAGGACGAACAATTCTGCAACGAGCCATGCTGGAAGCCGATCAGGCGGGGCCTTAGCTGCCGTGTCTTCTCTTGTGGGGCTTGGCAATCAGGCAATTCTTGCGTTCAAGGTCCCCTACTAAGCTGCCAAGTGCGCCACAAGGACCCAACTGTTGGGCTCCTAGCGACTGAATGCCTCCAGCGCGCAGTGAGGATCACAGAGGCATGCGCACTCATGCCGGTAATAAAGTGTCAACGGCAGAAGCGATCTACCGTAAGTTTTCTGCAGCCAATCCATTCAGCCAGCGACTGTACAGAGAGTTTTAGGTCATTCTGACCCCAAAATTCATCAACCAGCCATGACAACATTTCCGAATCAGCGAACAGGGGCAGGTCCCACCAATTCTCGGCGAAACGTAGCCTGTGTCACCGACCCAGATTATATCTTTGCTTGAGCCCAGCCTCTGCACCCGCTGGGTTCACAAACCCATATTCGACGGCTCCATTTCAGTCGCAATTCCCATATGGGTTACCTTCCCACAATAGTTTCCAGCTGTCCTATATATTTACCGGTTCCTGTTATCCACATCCAGCCGACCGGGCTGGTTGGATTGTCAGCGCGCCAGCCGCCTTCGTCCATCCTCGGTCCTGACAAGGATACCAGGGAGCCTCTCGAGACAGCAATTGAACCGGATGACACCCAGGCCATGAGCCCGCGGATGACGAGCGAGGAAGTCGAAGCGTTGAAGCGTGAAATGCATACTGAACTGCACCGGTTAGTGAAGCCTATTGTATCTCCCTATGCGCGTTAGGAGGTGCCCAAGGACCTCCCTCGCGGGAGCTGCTCACTAACGTTTGTTGCTGTGGATATAGGCATGCGACAACTTTGCGGGACTCGCTACTCCTCATCTTTAACCGCGTTGAGGCAGTTAAGAAGGGATACGAGAAGCTAGACAGCAACGAAAAGGTGCTGCAGAAATATCTGGAGGACTTAACTAGCATTCATCAGACCACAGCTTTGGACAGCCACGAGAAGCACTGAGCTTTTCTTGGGGAAGTTTTCGTCGTTCTCCCGAGACCGACACGCAACATCAACAGCTGGAACCCGACTTGGAACTAGCTTCCCCTGGCTTGATCAGCTTGCCGTTGCGGGGTTTTTAGCTGGCACAGAAGGGTCTGTGAGAAGTTCTATATTCTCGGATCACTATTATCCTCCCAACGAGTTCCTGCTTGTCGTCAATGCCACAAAGAACACTCCCACTCTACTCACAGGAGGGATGTTTCCGCACTTTGTCAAGACAGCTAGGCAGAGCAACAATTATCCAAGATCAACATACAATGAATTCGATCAGTGCGACCGTCGCTCCAGGGCTAAGTATCCATTACACATTAACAGTCTCCCCTCCCTCTTGCGTCGGCTGCCCCCAATAGCCTGGCGGCCCTAGAAGTCCCTCATCACCCGCCGCGACATCCACGTTAAACCTGACCATGTCGATGCGCAAAACATACATTAGAAGATTAGTAACGTAGAAATAACGTCTCAAACACAGCAATTGTCGACTGCAGTACTGTGTGCTCTTCTACAAGAGATCTGTTTCTCTCCTCGAGGAGCGCAATATACTCTCTCGCCATACATATAATAGCCTCCTATTCTAGGTAAGAATTATTATGTCATAAGTTAGGTGCAGACTAACCTCATCTCCTATCAATTTAGGCGTTCCTTCTTGCGGATCCTTCATTGCACTCTCCTCTCCTTCCTTTGCCATTACAACTCTCATACTAGAGACACTATCCCGTAGTTCGGTAAATGTGCCATTCAACTGCGTGTCGTAGCGCTTCTCGATTGTGCGCCTCGGCGGGGCTTCCGATGGTTTATGACAGCCCGAGTTGCATGCCGGTGCGGTAGAACACTCGGGCTTAATTACCATGCTGGAGGAGAGGGACAATGGCGTCAGTCTATACGGTCTCTGTAGCTCGGGAGGTCCCAAGGAACGGTCGGATACGGCGCAAAGACAGTTGGCACCGGGGGAAGGGACGGGATATACCTTAAGGTTGAAAGGGGTCGCCGCGGCACTTGAGTCCGTGATAGTATTGGAACGCCCTAAACACCTCCCCCAACTCAGGCTGCGCTGAAAATAATGGCGTTAGAAATGTTCGCACGATAATTCGCACGATGATGTATCCGGATGTCTCTTTCTCGACACGCCCCAACAAGAGATATGACATATCCACTAACCCAGAAGAGGTGGTACAAAGTGGTACCTCATTTGCGCCACCACCTTTTGACTACCCCAAACAAACTCAAGGGTTTCGTAATACTAGCTGGTCATTGGATCGTGTTCTGTGTCACCTTGCCGATCAATGGGGTCCAGGCCAACCTACTGGGTCGGTTAATGCAACTATGGCCTGATTTAGTGCATCACTGCCTATTACAGACACAGCACGGACGCGCTGACGGAGGACGGCTGAACGACGATCAGGGGTTTAGGCTTGTAACTCTACCGTCTGCCCTGGGGACGATCGAGACTTGGCGAAATATGGGTGCAGAAAATGCTCGAAAAATTATTTGTGTTCATTGACAACCACCATCTCGAGAGGAGCATGTTGTTGTCAGACATTACGTGTAGTCGGCCCATTAATCCAGATTCGTGTATTCATCTTGTGTTGTGTCAAATTCTGCCCCTTGAGATAGCTTCGTCTACGACGAACCCGCCCGCTGCCCCGGACCCCTTCGATTTGGGGATCCACACTCCCGCCAATCTGAACCGAGGAGCCTGTGCAGCCCTCTTGCAGAACAGCCCTGCGGCCTTGAACGGCCCCGTTGGTGTCTCACCCGGTCTCAGGCGGACGGTTCAGACGCCGTCCTCGCCACTCAACGCCGCCACTACCGCTGCAGCCACGGAAGGAGCTGAGCGTACCTGCCCCTCATCGATTTCTGAACAACAACCAGTCTCTATCATCGAATCAGCCAATGGTCTCGCGCGCGAACGCATAGAGGAGTATAATGCCAAGTTGGCAGTCTTCCAGGGTAGAATTAATCCCCAAAAAAGAGCCAATAAACTCTCATAATCCTGATTCATCCGGATGTGTAAGAAGAGTTTCTGGACTGATCGAGGAGTAGCATAGTTCTTCTTCCACCAGGGGTAGTAGCCGCCGCCTTATTCCTCCAGATCGTCCCGTTCATGGCTTTGACATCTTCGCTGGATGGAGACGAGGGATGTGGTAACAGTTTGTTTATGGGCATTATAGTGCCTGCGATCCAGTACACATTCAGGGTCAGTGTGGGAACGACTCGATTGCGCTTGAGAAAGCACACCAGACAGAAATCACAGTGGCCGCCGAATATCTGAACCCTGTTTGGACACTTTATAGAGCCCTCTTCGCGATCAATACTCTGGACCTCCAGCCAGGTATGCAAGCTCACATAGTAATTCCCGCAAAGGTAGCTCATCTTCAATGGAGATGCGGTCGATCGACGATAGCCTGGTCGTGTGTCGATTCTCTCACAGAACGAGGAGGACAGGTCTGAATATCTATCAAGTCGCGACGTAGCTTTCGGCGCGGGCCCAACTTAAGAACACTGCAATTTTAGCTCAGGCAAAAGGGAACGCGAATTAACCAACGTCCCACGGCATGGAGCGGGTGTCATTCTGATGGTAGAATTCGCCAGCAGTGACGGCATTGCCGAGTAGGCGAAGAGGACGAGCGCCGACATGATGACCCTCATCATTACGCATCGTCTATATGTCGGTCTACACATTGGGAGATTGCCTCTCTCGCTTGGCGTAGGTACAAAAAGAACAGATCTCCACAACGATGCCTGCAGCAAGCCGATCAGGTGGGGCCTTAGGTGCCTGTGCCGTCGTTGTGCGATTGGTTGGGTTTGTGGCAGTCGGCGTGTTCAATTTGGCGGCTCAAGGAGTGCTTCAGGGCTTTCTGCGGGAAACTAATCTGTACGCCGCGACCAGCGTCATTAATCCAAAGGAGCCAGCACACGGGGCCGAAGATCTTAACCGCCTGTTGATCCACCCCAAGCCAGCCAGGGTCCCTGAGGCTATGTCTAGTGGACGAAGGAAGCACGAGACGTACCAGAAACGGCTGGTGGCAGTCCACCAACATGGTGTTTCCTGTATCACCCTCCTAAAGTGAGGGGGCGCCCATCTTCAGGCCCCGTCTTGAGGCGGCCTTTGTCCAACCTTTACCTATCTCTTTGTGTCCGTCCCGCTTCCACTGGCTTGTCCCGCAGCCGTCATCGAAATTCTAGCCCCTGACCTTTCTCGTTCCCGTTAGATGGCCACTCTGTCGCATCCTCCTCAGTCGACGGTTCACCAGACTGCCTCCCTCTAATACCCTCGAGCAGCCTTCCACTCACTGCCGCTCCTCACTCTTGGAACAGTCCCATCCAGGCGTTGTCACCGCTGCTGCTATTGCTGTTGCCTCCCCGGCTCGTCCTGCTCAAGCCCACGTTTACGTCAACCGCCATACCGGCTCCGTCTCGAAACTCAACCAACGTTCGTCGAGCGGCATCCTCGCCCTGGTCGTGGCCGGCCCGGACAGGACTCAGAGCGCCATCGCCACCATTTTGGATCTCGCGATCCCCCCCCCCCCCAAGACACTCCAACGGTACCCTTTCGAGACTCCCTCCTCCGCGCTCGACGCCCGCCTCAGAGGTCTCCAGCCCGGACAAGAACCCGCCGGCCCAGGAGTGCCTCGAGCCAGTCCCTGTTTGTCCAACATCAACCTGGCCAGCGCCGTCGCTACCCAAGCTGCTGTGACGAACAACTCGCCGTCCCAGCCTTACATAGCCACAGACCCCAACCAACCACCTCCCATCAAGTCTCCCGTCACGGCAAACAAGATGCACTAAACATCCTCGCGCTTGCTGCGCATGACGGATGACGACCGGCCGTTCACGAGGGCATGTGCGACGGTTCTACCACTTTCACCGCCTGGCCGTTTTTCTTGCGCCGATGTGCAGCGTTCGCGCGAGGCATGCGGCAACCACCCTTTTGAAACGCCGCCTCCCCAACCCCTTTTTCGCCAGAGCATTGGCTGACTTTTGTTGTACAATAGGACTTCAAGGATCTCCTCTCTACCCTCGTCGTCAGTCTCTTGCCGCTGTCGGCCCACCACGTCCGACTGGCCCAGGCCGAGTACACGTTCATCTCCGAGGATGCCATCAACAACCTCGGATCTCTCAAGTTCTCCCAGTCGAATCGCATGCCAGATCCCGAAGATCCCTCCTGCATCGTCACCACCGCGACAACCACCACCTTCTCCATGGCCAAGGACATGGCCCGACCCATCTGCCAACGCTTCGTCGATGCCCGTTTCGTTGAATCGGCCGACGGCAAGTATCAGCAGGTGTAAACATGAAGGGATCGGTCTGGCAGCTGACGCCTAAGGGAATCACCGTGCTGGACAGGTTTTGCTCGAGGAATGGTATTCAGCAGAAGCAGATGTCGAAACTGGTCAACCTGGGCGCAACCAAGCTCGTCCTGCTGGACAGGGACTCCCAGAGCGATATGCTTCCCCATGACCAGGGCACCCTCGAGGTCATTTTCCGCCGGTTCGTGGGTGCTGACGGCCGGAACACTAAGGCGACCGTCAATGCAGCTGATTCGGATTCGTTGCATGATTACAAGAATGATCTCATCGGTGTCACGATGGCAGCCGAGCGCAAGGTCAACGGCAACATGTATCGAGATACCTTTACTGGCAAGGCCACCGCCGACTGGTTGATGGACTGCTGTACGATTGTTGACAAGCGAGAAACCGTCGAGATCGCCACCCTCTTTGTCTAGTACGATCTGACGGAGCCCGTCGCTCAAAACCGAGCCTACATGTCCCCAGAACCCGGGCTGCAACGTGTTCCAACCCACCAAACATGCCATTTATCAGATTTCCCAGCGAGGTAAGGATCTCATCAACGGTTCTGACTCGAGGGGACGACGATTGCGCCCTGGTGACCAGCAGCCAGCATCTCGACTGGTACGACCTGGAGAATCTCGAGACCCTCTGTGTTGACTTGCGATACTCGAGACCAGAACGGAGTCTTGATGAATTCCAATCTTGGGCTCATAGTTCATCCGCAACTGCGGAATTTGAGGTCGACCTCGGCGGATGAGGCCCTGAGCGAAGCCAGAGCCGGTCCGACCGAAAGTGACGTCTCTGCGCCGAATGCCGAACAAGCGTGAGGGGCCGGGCATCCTGTAACACGAATCATCCACTCACACCATATGCCTCATTTCGCAAGTCATTCGCATACAATCAACAATTCCGCAGCTGCGGCGTGGGGTTCCTTAGAGTCGACCGAAAACTTTTGAGCTCTTGCATCTGGGGAATAAGATACGTGGTATCTTGTCCGCCTACAGTGTCCTGCCATCCTTGAGCGCCACGCCCGTACACTGGCCCTGGACCCCAAAGGCCAGGCTGCTCATCTCCCCCAGCACGTACTCGTCCCCTGTGTTGACGACTGCCTGCACCACGGCGCCCAACGCCTTGTCTGCCTCAGCAAAGCCCACGCTCAGGTCGTAGAGGATCCGGTGCAACCCCTTGAAGTCGACCATGGCAATAGCCCGTCCCAGCGGGTCTGTACCTCGTCGACGGACGGAAACTCAGAGTCGTTCTTGACGCCCATGGCTTTGTAGGCGGCAATGCTGTCGTCGCCGAAGCTGGATTGATCAGCCCTCAGCTTGCCCACTTCGTGGTACCATGGGACAGTAGAGCTCGTCGCTGCGCCAGATGCAGTTGAAATCAAATGATACCTAACAGCCTTACTTTAGCGCTTACCCCGACCCAGAACCACAACCGTTCCAAGACCACAACACGTCCAGACCACTGCTGGCTCATGAGAGCTCCCCTTGGATCACTACTAAATCGTTACTACACGCCGACAGAGTTCGCAAGCAATTGTCAATGTTGCCGATAACACGATCGGCTCTGACAGCCTCCTTCTTGCATACTGACTGGATATACTGAAGTTGGGATTCGATATCGCGTATCCGTCGCGCACAGCTGCGCAGGACTTTGATGGCAAATTCGCTCATAACTTCCAAGTCGGCAAAGCTCTGGAACTCAACAAGCTCTTCAATGTGGTATGCAGCAGTCGAGGTGATAATATCGTGCAAGGCAACATCCCCTGTTGAAACCGAAGCTTCCTTGACGACATGAGAGAATGACTCTGCTAACCAACTGTCTCGGAGGATGGATTGTATCTTGGAGTTCGCCAGCTGGGTCAGCTTTGAGACGTTGTAGTAATCGGCGATCGCGTTCACGCGGACGTGACAGAGTAATGCTTCGGTCACCTCCGTCCTCTCGGTTTCGTGACCCGTAGCGGAGCCGCTCGCCTCATGGACATAACCGACTTCATATTCCTCGGTGTACATAAAGTTGACCATGCGCCGAACGGTGGCGACGTCGAATGCTTCCACATTCAGGACCTTCGTTCTAGCCTCCTGCACTCTGCGTAAGCTCACCATGCTCGTTCTTGATGCGCCTTCCGTGGTAAAGTACCTGAAATTCTCCTTGCAAGGCAGCAGTAATAACTGGGGACTGCGGGCAAACAATGGCTTTGTGGAGATAAAACTGCTGCTCCTGGCAGACTAGGGTAAAGTCGCTGTATTCTCCAGAATGTAAGAGCTGGAATAGAAAGGAAGAACTCTGAGATGCCATTTGGTCCGAGGACGCTAGGAGTGAATTAAGAAAGAAAGAAAAAGATTTCAATCTGGCTGCTATTTTTACTACCCAGCCTTGGAAAACAAGAGGATTAAATACACTTGGTATTCAAGCATGATCACAACTACGCCTGCTAGAGTATTTTTTAATCCGCTCCAGATGCCGAACGAGTGTCCGACATCAATAGGTAACGAAATCTAGCCAGCCAGGAATTTATTCTTGATATGGCTAGCCCAGGACGTGTCATGGGAGAAATGTAGTTGGGAGCGACGACCTTAGGCTGCGCCACCAGCTTTCGTCAATGTGCCGCCGCCACCCAAACATCAATTGCTCATCTCTCCTCAGTCTTACAGTCTTGGGCAATAACGAAACTTCCATCTACCCCAATGAGCTCATAACCAGATTCAGGTATTACGCTCTAAGCTGAACTGAATGTCCGACGTGTGATGACGACAGACATCAGTGCCTCAGTGAGAATCCCCTACATCATTCCAAGGACACGTTCCACAGTAACATGTATTTCAATAACCAGCGATTCCTGAAGGATCTCACTGAACTTCACGTAGATAGGAACCTGCCGCCCTTCATTGCCGTGTGAGCCAGATGAAGTAGTCTCCAGTCATCTTGCTGACTCCTCGTATTAAACTTGGGGTTATCTCGAACCGCCGAAATGTGACTGGGATGGTCTGACAGGATGGCCAATAGTACACTACCCAAAGTGGGTTAGAACAGGTACAGTGTATGATGAGTCCCCAGAGCACAACAACCACGAAGTCTGTCCTGATTTACAATTCAATGCTATGTCTTTAGCACCATTTCCACCTTTTCTCTAGAACGCAGCCCTTGGCAATGTTGAATGATCCCTCTTCTGGGCTGATATCTCACTGTGTTATCCCGTTGGGTCTCTCCAAGCATACTCATGTTATCACTGTTACACAACAGATTAATCTTATTTCTTAACAGAACCCCAAGATTACTGCTCCTTATTCCTCTTCCATCAGACCAAATAATATTCACAGATTATCTAAATCTGAATATTCTTTCTTTTTTTTTTCCTTATCTTTAATTGTGATATCACAATAACTGACCTCCCACTGACTCTTTACTACTGGTATGTTCCTACCTCTGTATTCAGCACCCAGAACTTGACGCGCTGCCCTAAAGTGCGTGAACGTGTACCAAGGCACCAATCAGAAATCCAAGTTAACCCCCTGTCAAAGTCGAATCTGCTCGACGCTAGTCGATTTTTGAAATTCAAGTCTACCCCCTGTTAAAAATCAAGTCTACCTCCTGGAAGCGGGGTAAAATAAATCAATTGTACAACAATTGATTTTGGACTGTAGGACTAGGAGAGAGGGACTGTACCGCAGGTGAGGAGAAGACTTCACTGCATTTTTAACTACACGCGAAGGGATCAGAAGAATCATCGTTGGTTGGGAGAAAATTCGTGGTGGAGACTGCCCGACATGGCGGACCCAATAGGGGCCGAGATCGTAGTGGAGCAGGATGACGCCCCCTTTTCGACGCCAAAGAGACCGAGTCGAATGGTGAGGCCAACGAGCAAAGTCCGAGACACCGCGCGACAATTGGAAGATACGGCCATAGAAACGCGACGAAACACTCGACTGGCGACGCGAAACGTACCGGCTGAAGAACAGATCGACCGACCGACCGAAACCCGAAAAAGTAGCGGCAGCGGCAGCG
>JACTAS010000216.1:0-23617 GCA_014884825.1 Fusarium sp. 190-020-2 | reverse complement strand
GGTGAAAACTCGGCTTGAGTAGATGGAGTCGCGTAGGGTACATGGGGTGAACTGCAAAAGAATTCAAAGGGCTATGGAACCAGGCCACGAGGCGGAACGGGGAAAATTTAAACCGATATGAAAATTCCACGAAAAAAGCAATATAGTACAGGTCTTACTTTGCAAGTATCTTCATTCCTGGCCGAATACGGTGTAATTGAAAATTTGGATTTTGTATGGATGGAGCAAAATTTTGGTTATCCATTGGGTGGGGTTATCCATTAGGTGGTCCTGGATGGTAAGGGATCATCCCAAGATAATTCCAATGCTACGCATATTCGTTATATGCGGCTAGGGAAGCTAGAAGCTGCCTATGGTGAAATCATCCCTTCCACCTGCTTGACTCCTTCCAGCGGCTTTAGATAGTCCTTGCGTCTCACTGTAAAAGCCTCGGCATCGATCGTACCCAAATTAGTAAAGGCCTCGTCCAGACTACCGGCCTTAATCGAAACCGTGTCAGGGAACGCCTCAGGTTCACCATAGAGAGCGGAACCGCAGTCACCACAAAAGTGAGTGTGGTATGGCTTCTTCGAATTGGCAACGTAAGTGTGATACTTTGTAGTTCCTACAAGACATAAATTAACACAATTCTATCATGATATGGACGAGATACACATACCCTGGGTAATCTTGAAGGATTTGCGAGGAATAATCACGCTAACACTGAAGGCACTAGCGGTGCGCTATGGGTGGACTGACTGAGTATGCTGGAAAATATTACGGATTAGAGGGAGCGCTGACCTTCTGGCAGTTGAGACAGTGGCAGACGGCCTTGACTCCAGAATCGACTACTTTAGCAGTCAGTGGCTATTCCTATTAAGCATACATGCCGCTTGTATAAGTTCGACGCTAGAGATCTCATGCTAACAGTACTAGCTTTCCGCTGTGTACCTGACAGCGTCACACGCGCATCCTCCCGTGACAGACATGATGGCAAGGAGAATAGTTTTGTGAGTCAAAAAAAATATATTGGGCTTGAAGGTGATCGCGTTTTAGCTTCAGGGTTGTCCGATGATAGCGACAGGAGAAGAAAGCTTAGGTGTTGTGACTAAGGGGACAAAGGTTTATATATCCCAGGTTCGCAAGTTGAAATACTTCGGCCCGGCTACCGTTTGTAGACGTCAATCCTGCGTCAGAAATTCAGGACGAACTAATAATCATGGCTTTTTTATGACTTCATAGACGAGAGGTCCGTTGACCGTCGGAGGAATTAGTCATGTGTCAATATTCTAGGCGGCCCAGAAGGCTCGGGTTTCGGCACTCGGATTAGTAGCGCGGCACAACCTTGTACTTTCAAAACCGAGCGGCGGTCATCCGACCCTGGCCAGTGATTCCAGTCACGCTAGAGTGGGGGTCCTTTTACGCCTCACGGGAGGTTCGCTGCTTATCGAAGCCCAGAAGTTGGGAACTTCGAAACTTCCAACTTCAAGAAATAGTCTAGCTATCGATCATGCACATTAGTATCATAGGAGATGACCTTGTGCGGGGTGCATATGTGGATCAATAGTAGCAAAGCACGCCAGTTATTGTTTGCGGCTGGTAGGGATCAGTCCAAGGATCGGACAGACCGAGAAAATCCAGCCTACAAGCTCCAACAGAGTTTCTTTTTTAATCCAGTTCCAGGTTGGTACATCGCAATGCACCAATGTTTGACTTGATCTTCGAGGTGACCGCATCTCCTGGCTTTCGGACTAACGCCCTCGTAACCTACCATGTGTGCGTCAATCCTTGTTGAGTTAGCTACCCCTCTCATCGGGCTGCTTGGTCATTGCTCCGATTTACAACTGTATATGTATATGTGAAAGGTAAACGTCTTGGCCTTGATTTCGGGCTCTGTCGCTTACTTGTTTACTGTTGTTTCTTTCCATAACAAAGTCACTGCACATCGCATCCTAAGGACTTCATGATGAAGGTCGCGATAGTCGGCGCCACTGGGGTTACCGGCACCTCTATTGTCGATGCTCTCCTCTCTGCAAAGGAGGACGTCTTCGTGCGCAAATACAATCTCCAGGTTGTCCATAGTATACAGGCTTACATCCGAGTCCTTTAGGAAATCACGGCCCTGGTGAAACTTGCCTCCCTCGACAAACCTGGAGTACACAGCTTGAAAGCCAAGGGAGTGGTGATCATGGCTGCAGACCTTGGCGGCTCTGAGACTGAATTGAGTAAGCAGCTGCAAGGTCAGGATGTCGTCATCGCAGCGATCAGTCCCGCGGCGACCTTGGACCAGATTCCTCTTGCGAATGCCGCCAAGCTAGTTGGCGTGAAGCGTTTTGTGCCCTGCTTCTTTGCTCCTGTCGCCGCACCTAAAGACGTTGTAGATCTTAGAGACATGGTAGGTCATTTTGAGAACGATCCCGGCAGTACACGTGATAGATGGTCTGCTGATGAGTTGGTTTCTAGAAAGAAGATGTGTTGAACCATATCAAAAAGATCCACCTCCCATACACCGTTATTGATATCGGTTGGTGGTTCCAGATCACCTTGCCAAGATTACCCTCAGGACGCATCGACTTTGCGTATAGTGGGATGGCTGACGCCATACCGGGGGACGGAGCTAAACCTTCAGCATTCTCGGACAATAGGGATGTTGGTAAATATGTTGCTCGCGCCATTGTCGATCCCCGAACCTTGAATCAGCAAGTCTTTTTCTTCTCAGAAATGCTCACGCTCAACCAAGTGTATGATTTGCTTGAGAGGTTGAGCGGTGAGAGCATCCCTCGTAAATATGTAAGGCTTCGGGCTTACAAACACTCAATTTATCCTATAAGAGCTAAGTTAACATTCGAAATATAGATCTCGGAAGAAGAAATCCTAGCCAAGGTGGCTCAGGCAGGATCAACCTGCTTCGAGTTAGGAGATCAGGGATTCGTTATGAAGGCAGTATACCAGTACTGGCATTCTTGGGGTATTCGTGGCGATAACACGGTTGAATACGCTCAGTACTTGGGCTATTTATTGGGCAATGACCTCTATCCTGACTTAAGGGTAACATCTTTTAAAGATTATATTGTTGAGATACTTAGCAATTCTGCTTAACGTGCATGATAAGCGAACGTCGCACCGAGCCGCACCCTCACGACGCCCTACCCTGCAAAATTAACCATAACACCATCAATCGGCTCAAATGAACTATGGGGTTATTCTTAAGATACTGCTACTTCTATCTGGCAACTTCGTGCGTTATGTCCTGTCCTGCCACAGACGCCACATCGTCGTTGTTCTGTTTCTGCCTTCCGTTTGCGACGCCCATTTCCGCGACTTTCTTCTTGTAGCTGCACATCAACATCGTTTTGGCCTTGTGTATCTTGTCCCTGGCCGACAGTCAGGCTTCCTCCTTGCCTCAGGCGTTTCTTTTTGACACGCCGACGTCGACTCCGTGTCTCATTCTCCTCTCGAAGGATCTGCACCTCTGACTTCAGTAGCGATCTGATGTATGATTCCCCGCGTTCCATTAGCAAACTGATCTACAGCATCCAAAATGGATGTTGGTGAACTTCCCTGGTGTCTGGATATTCGACTTTTGATGAAGTCCGATTGCGAAATCGCCTCAATCGGATTGTTTGGCGTCTTGGACACCCAAGGTACCGGCAACTCGTCGACCCCTAAAACTGGTGTCGGCGTCCGTAGCTTTACGTCAAGCTTGGAAATCACACTCTCCGGGTTCAAAGGCGCAATACCTGCCCCTCGGAAGCCTCCCCGAATGTTCTTCTCTGCCATAGAGTCTTGGAATGCTACGTAAAACGCGGGGAAGAAGTCCTCCTTGCTGATGTGGCTTGTACCCGCCCTCATTTTCTTCTCGATCTGTCGATCGTACGCCTGCTTGAGCGGGCCAAAACATCCGACATCAAGAGACTGAAGTATGTGAGATGAATGAGCCGGCATGCAGAGAGTAATGTTGTTGTGATCTCTGCAGTATAGCTCAAAATCGGTCGAATTGTGACTTTCGTGGCCATCTAGGATGAGGAGGCGATATCCGCCAGTTGCGCGCGGCTTTGTGTGCTTATCGAAATGTTTTATCCATTCTAGGCTTATTATGTTCGTCGTCCAGCCGTTATCGGTCGTGGCGATAACCCAGTCTTGCGGCAGAGGGCTATCTTGGTACCACGTCAAGAGGTGATTCTTACCCGCCACGACGATAAACGGCGGCAGGCACCAACCCTGTGAACTCACGCCCTGATCACTGTAACCCATTCTCGGTTTCCAGACTGAGCCATTTTCGCGCTGGAACATCTTTCTGCACTTGTAACGACCATACCTGTTGAGATAACACCCATCATAAAGCCAGTCTCGTCAAAGTTGTACATATCCGATACTATGATGCCATATTTGGCAATTGTGTTCTCCACGAGCGCGAACCAGGCCCGAATGACCTCTGGATCTTCGCATTTGGCTTTTCTGGAGTCATTCTACACCCCGTGATGTGCCTTGTGTACGAAGCCATCGGGTCAATCGAAATTGCCCTTTTGATTGTCGCGGTCATGCACTAGCCTAACCAGGATTTCGCGGTCAACTCAGGGGCAATCTCATCTCATCAGGCTATAGGAACTCCGAGAAAGCCCAAGTCAATCACTATAATACTGCATCTTGACAACTATGCCCGAAGCACCCAAAAAAAGTGGGCGACCTCGAAAGTACGATACACTAGAGGAGAAAGCAAGGCAGGATGTCATTACTAAACGCGCCCGGCGACGGCTTCAGAGCTCCTCGGTGCATGGAGATATTCGATTCCAAGCCTATGTCCCCTAATCGAACCGGGACACCAATCACCGGACTTGGACCAGACAGAAGAAGGAAAACGGGCTCAAATTCGTCTAGCCGGTTAGGAGAGGCGACGTTCAGATCGTGCGAGATAGAGCCGAATGGTGACCAATGTCACTCTATCGGAGAGGATGACATAAGTGAAGCCTCGGACCTACAGTTGGACAATGCTACTATATTGGGTTCCTCAGAGGGAGATAGCACATCAAGGTTCTTGCCCGAGAGAACAATCGCCCCACCTAACCCAGATGCACACGAAGCAGACGAAATCGACGCGAGTAGAATACTGGGTATTGTGAATGTAACCGAAGAAGACGACGGCACTGACGGTGGATCGCTGTCTGACGTCGAGTCTCTACTAGAAGACGCTTTTGAGACTGACTCTAGCTATGAGTCGGATGTCTTAGATGCTGAAAGTGAGATGGATATCGACGAAACCTATGTTACTTCCCAATCGAATCTCTACATGGCGAAAGGTTTCTTAGAAAGAAATTGGGGACGTTTATGCGATTTCCAAGAAGAAGAAGAGGAGGAGGAGGAGGAAAGGGAGGAAGGGGAGAATGCCAGCGAAGACGCACAACCTGGGCTCAGTTTAAAGGATATGGCCGATTACTGGCGGAACCTTGCGGTACCAGATGCAATTAGTACTGCGTCACCTCAGGCTCGGATAGACGATAACGAACCATTCCAGCCGGATTGGTCTTCGATACTAAGTGGTGGAGACAGTCGCCTAAACTTGAATATCCAAAGGTCCTAAGAAATCTCCCCCAGTATCCAACGTACTTGGGATGTGGATAACGTCATCTCCTGGGCTTCCTGTTTATCAATTAGCCGTGGGCTTTACGTGTCGTATCATCTGCCAATTTTAAGGAATTCTGGTAGCAGCATTCATGTCTTTCACCAAGGAACAGCCTTGCATCTTATCCCTCACGTCCGACTAGGTAGCAGACGTCAATCTCCTTAATTTGACTTGTATGTCTTTTTACCCGGAATTTCTTATGTTCGTCGAACGACGACTTACCTCACTAAAGATGAACGGCGGATGTAAATCAGTCAGCTTCTTCTGCCTGCGATTCGTTACTGTTATCTACCTGATATAATCCAATATCATCCTTGTTCCTTCGACGATATAGAGAGTGAAACCTATAGTCGCTAACGAGATACTTGCGGAGGCATGGTTTCTAATAGAATGGATATGTATTATTACCTTCCTCAAGAACACCTGCAGGCGATATGGCACCATATGATCTAGAACACTAAGCAACGCGAGCTCGCCATATTTCGCGGGATGTTCATTATACTAAGCGCCAAGAATATCAAGCTGGAAGCAAAATCTTCAACGTTTTAAGAATGCCGTGCCAAAATTACAACTCACCTTCATCAAGTGTTGGATTAGTCAAAGGCTGATTTGTTAAACACGTGGGTGGATGTTGGTGTCGAAGATACTGCAGCTTCAGAGAAGTGCATATCCTTGCATAAAAGTCGATGTTTGAAGTCCTGGGTCCGTTCGATGAGGTGTAGCGCCGACAAGCCGCTGATATCGTCGGAACATTTCAACTGGAATCTCACCGGCCAAGCTGGAAGCGCCAGAGTGGAGACACGTCGATCGCACCCTCTGCGTAAGGGAGGCATTGCTTATGCTTAATCCTACAATGTGAATAAGGATCTCTTTTCGACAGCCTCGAAGCGGGACTGTGGGTTGTTCGGTGAACCGAATCTAGAGGGGCTGACATGTCTGTCTTTATTACTCGACGCTTGGATCGTGGCTGCTCGGCAGTACCGCAACGCCGGGCTGCCAACCTCGCTCTAATCCGCACCGAAACTCAAACGACGCCGTAAAGTATTTCAAGTTATGAAGTCTCGAATAGGATTCGCGTTGGATAGTTCCACGGAGACGAGCTTCGGTACTCGGGAAGAATACCGAGTCTCTTGGGAACTATTCATAACTATAGATCCTTCCACATCACACCCTCGCAAACGGATGTAGGTTTGCTGAGAGCTGTCGCGAGCTTCTGGACTTTTATTTTCCTCCCTTTGGTGCGATTTGTTCGAGTAGTTATCTTTTATAGCTACTCTTACTCATGTGAGTGTCATAGGGCATCTTGGGGTTGATTCACTGTAGCTATTTGATCCACGATAAGGATTGTTGAAGTTGAAAATAAACGAGTCAACGGAGCTTGAATAGACAAGGCTACCCTGATAACTTTCCATGGATTTATCGCTTCTAGAGTAGACTATTCTCAGTTGGCCAGCCTCGATAATTAGGGTGAGGTTCGTTTTCGGCATCCAGATGCTATGGCTGAGGTCCTAGGACTCGAGAGTAATATCGACAGATGGGTCGTCCTCAATGTAAGTCGTGCTTGAGCGCAGAAGTGACGAAAAAGCAGAAACAAGAGACTTGTCGGCCTCTGCCAACGCCCAGAGCACAAACGACATAACGGCGATTTGCTGTTGAAGTTGAATTTTACCCTTTGAATGGTGTAGAATAGGAGGTGTATGGAATGGAGGGATGAAGGATTTGCGAGATAAAGATGAAAAAAGGCTGAGTTAGCGAACCTCTTTTTATAATACTCACTCCATTGTAGTAGAACCTATTATTGTAATATTTTTATCTGACTTATCAAAGGTTTAGAATCTCGTGTTAACCACAAGCTTAGCCAGCCGCGACGATCTATGCAGACACCAGAAGAAAACTCCCATGTGAGTTATTTGCATATCCTAAATTAGTTACTATTTACGGTTCTTAAGCTATTAACCGACATGCTATACGATTATTTTTGTCTGACCTACTTCCGAGTAGTCATGTTCGTTTCTGTGTTGGTTACTCGCCTGGATACCCGGATGACTTGACAACCAACTGACTATACATTAATTTATAGTAATATACTATGACTGTTGCCTCTCTTCGGGCATAAGAAGACATAATCAACCACGCGGAGCATTCCAAGCTAAATCCTTTCTAAAACAAAATAAAAAGCACGTTTGCTTATTGTTTACTCAGGTGGAGGTCTCCTGTTGACTGCTGTACCTCTTCATATTGAGAAAGTCGCCCGCATATCAAACGCCTTCTCAGTATGGAAATGGACTTCGTCGCGGTCTGGATAAACGGAACTTGGCAGAAGTATGAGAAATAAGAATTGTGAACTAGTTAGCGTAGAAAATTGAGTGGGCAGAAAGACCTAACGCATTATTGCCAAGACGCAAGAAAATACGTCCACGGTGCGCTGGTCTGTACTTGGGTCTTATTAGGTGTCTGGCTATTTCTCTGGGCTCCTATAAGTAGATGCTGCTGCAGAAGCCTGCGCTTGACAGCGACAGGCCAGGATACCGTCTTGGGATATACGCGTATTCTCGTTTCCCTGTAAAGGGAACTGCCTATACGAGGTTTTGTCCCGGAAAGCTCGGACCGCACATTAGTATTTCGGACTCGGACCTTAGTCTTCGCATAGCAGAGACCACCGCTTCACATATCGCTAATGCCTGCACAGCCACAAGATTCTGCAATTGAAGTATGTCAAAGCTCACCTGCTTAGGTAGAGCACGTACGACGTGATTTAACTACTTAAAGAGTCGCACATGACAAGATCGTGTTTCGACGTAAACTGCATTACTATCTCAGCTATCCTAACATCCAAGCCAAAACACCTAACAAGTCTCATCAGTAATTAAGGTAAGAATCTTAATTATTATGTACTCACTGGGTTCACATACGTTAGGCAAAACGAAGGGTTTCAAAGCCACCAAGCCCAGTCTTGACCAGAGAGACTAGGATAATTCCGAGTTGCTCGCATGATTGTTTCGCCCGATAAATAACAAACCATTTCCGGCTGAAAACTACTTGACATTTATTGCAGAGGCAACATAATGGGGCAACACGCACAAAGCAGTCATATGCCCCCCCAGATAGAAATCCCAGGATATGTCCGGATCAAGTCACACAGCACAAGAAACAGCCAATTCCGGAATTTGTTCCTTGCCCAGGAGTTAGTACGTGGAAAGCAACCCGAACCTGGATATGCTGGATCAGCTCTGCAGACTGCCATCGGAAGCAAGATGTCAAGCGGTGGTGAAGCTACTATTTGGGCGGCTGATTTCAGCCCGAGTGGCCAGTACTTGGCCGTCGCAGGCAAGGATCGGTCCATCAAAGTATTCAAGGTCATATCCACAGAAGAGGAGCGTTTGGCACAGCAGAGATATGAGAATGGGACTATACTAGGATCGAAGAGCCTTTCGGCATCAGTGCTTCTATCTAGGCCTTACAGAGAGTTCAAGGGCCACTCGGCCGAGATCTTAACTTTGAGTTGGAGCAAGAATGACTTCTTACTCTCGGGTTCGACAGACAAGACTGTTCGCTTGTGGCACCCAAGTCAGCCAACATGCCTTCGCGTATTCCAGCACGACAAGACTGTGACCTCAATTGCGTTCCATCCCACTGACGACCGCTTCTTTCTCTCTGGATCTTTCGACGCTATACTAAGGCTCTGGGATATCACAAGAATGTCGATAATTCACTCATCACCCATGGCGGACATCATCACCGCTGTAGCATTTTTGCCGGATGGCAAGGTCGCAATATGCGGTAGCTTCGATGGGATTTGCATCTTTCTCAACACCACAGGCTTGACGGAAAGAAGTCGAATATGTATCCAGTCTTTTGGCTCCAACAGTGGAGTCAGCTTCAAGATCACAGGTCTCCAGACAATGCTTTTCTCTAACAGCATCAACCCGACCGGCCAAGCAAAGTTAATGATTACGACAAATGACTCACGAGTCCGCATCTACAATCTCGCCGACCATGGCTTAGAACACAAGCTTGAGGGGATAAGAAGCCATTCGAGTCAAATCCACGCTCGTTTCAACGACAGTGGAGAATATGCCATATGCGGCAGCGAAGACGATGAGGTTCACATCTGGCACTTGAATTCTAGGGAACCCAAGGAGTCTCACGAGAAATTCCATACACACTCTGAGGCGGTCACAAATGCCATTATGGCTCCAACTGTTACCCGACAGATCATAAGTCTCTCGCAAAATCCGATCTACAATCTTTGCGGTTATCAAATTTCCGGGCGCAGCGAGTTACACGGTCCCAAGAACCATGAAGCAGACACGTCGTACATGACCGAAACGACTTTCGATTCTTCCTTAAAGGCAAAAATGAAGATGGACGATGCGTCAGACAATGACTCTAGCAGCCATTCTAGTGGTCACATAATGGTCACAACAGATACTATGGGCAAGATAAAGGTATACCGTCAGAACTGTGCCTTTGATAAGCGCTACGACCTGCCTCAAAGCTATCGAGTTACTTAATAGCCCAGGTGCTTTAGGTTTTAGATATTCGAGGGACCTTTTAGTAATAGGCGCAGTATACCTATCGTCAACCTATGATAGGAAGTATCAATAAAACTGAGCCATTTACATCGGAGAAAGTGTGCATCTTAGCATTGGTATGAGCTAGATTGCGACACGTTTGCAATTACTGCCTTGATGCTTTTGTTCATAAGGGATTAGCCGTCACTGGCATTAAACGGGGATTCATGGAAATAAGTCGATTGATAGAGTGGTCGGGAATCGCAGGCAGTATTACACACACTTTGAGAAGTAAAAGAGCCTCAGGCACATCGCAATAACGCCTTGTTGATATGCAAGCTGCACTGAAGCCAGCAAGTTAAGAACTAATGGAGCTTTTAGTCATTGTACTAGCATTCGGATATGATGTTCTTGATATGGTGGAAAAACTATGTTTTTTATTGCAGCTTAATAGACCCTGGAGGCCGATCCCAGATAGGTAGACAGGTAGTTAGTGCAAAAGGGGCTTGAACTACCAACTCTTCCATAAACGAGCGGCTTTTAAGATGTGAATCTGGCATTCAGTTGTAAGCTTATATTGCCCTAGCTGAAGTGCTATTGCTGTTTCCCAGTTCAACAATTATGACACTTCACTACAGCTTAGAGTTTGAATTCTTAGTACTTGAGAATTTTACTTTGGTTTAAAGACGGTCGCGTACGGCCAACTTTCAGTGCTTTTTAGTATGAGTCACACAACTATAAATAAAGAACGGTGTTTCGATTTACCCCTGATACAGCATACTACAAATAGCTTTAGACTTCGACGGGTACCTGAAGACGCAAAGGCAAGCTGCTCTAAAATAGCAACAGCCTGATGCCTCCCGCGCGCCATTTCATCTGATTGGGTACCAAGAGAAAAGGTCTGAGCTCCTAGACTGGACTAGCTACTGTAAGTAGTAATTTATGGGCTCGACGGATGGAAATTTACCGAGCGAACCGCGGCTGAGTAAACGAGCAAACGAGTGAACGAGTCTTTCAAACTGGGTCGTTCAAGATGGCTCGAGGCTGTGTACCGTTTGGAATGCTCACTAGGCATACTGAGACAAGCACTTGTAACACTCTACTCTCCCCTATTATAACTGTGGAGATACCTTCCGACTTACTCCATGGCAAAATATTTTTAACAAGCCTTCAATTCCCTTCGAGCAGCGTCATTTATTCTTAGCCATTTCGTACCAAGTCCCTTCTCTCTTTATTTCTCCTACATTTGTTTTGCTTCACCAGTCCTTGTTGAGACATTTGGTTCTTACCACAGGGTCCTTTTTCTTGTTGTCACCAATCGCTCTCCTTAATCTTATTTTGCTCTTTCCTTGACAGCACATTTGCCCGTCTGTTCTTATCCAACCGCATTAACTCGTCAAACGGGCTCGCCACTATGTATTTTGTTCCTCGAGATACGACAGCTGCCGATGCTGCAGCTTCGTTCGCCCTTTACCATTATGATCCTTCGATAGCGGCCGCAGTCATCATGGTAGTGCTTTTTCTAGGCGTCACCCTCTTTCACTTCTGGCAGCTCGTTCGGGAAAGATGCTGGTTTATGATTCCGCTGGCTGTCGGTGGTATTCGTAAGTAATATGCAGTTCAGCTTGGTTTGCGTTCATATCAACTAACGATCATGTGTCTATTGCAGTCGAAGTCATCGGATACGCAGGCCGGGCCAAATCTGGAGGAGAAAGCCCTGACTGGACACTTGGTCCGTATATCATCCAAGCCATCCTTCTACTTGTTGCCCCGGCACTCTTTGCGGCATCAATCTACATGGAGCTTGGACGGATTGTTATCATGGTGGAGGGAGAAGCACGTACCATGATCCCACACAAGTGGCTGACTAAAATATTTGTTATCGGAGATGTTCTCTCGTTTCTCCTTCAAGGAGGAGGTTAGTTGAATCCGTTCCCACAGCTTAATTCAAGTTATCGGGACAAGCATCATACTAACAGACTTTTGACATCAGGCGGAGGCTACCAATCTGCTGGCAGCTTGGAAGCGTTAGATAATGGCGCCAAAGTTATCATCGTTGGCCTCTTTGTCCAACTCATCTTCTTTGGACTTTTCGTTGTTATTGCTGTGGCATTCAACCGCTCGGTTAATACGTCCCCGACGGGACGCTCACATTTGGTTCCCTGGAAGAAGCACATGTATGTTCTGTATGCTGGCAGTTTATTGATCATGATCCGATCAGTCTTCAGAGCTGTCGAGTACCTTCAAGGGTTTGATGGGTACCTGCTCAAGCATGAGATCTACCTATATATTTTTGACGCCGTTCTCATGCTTCTGGTCATGGTTATATTCAGCTGGTATCATCCTGCTGAGATTTCAGCAATCATCTCACAAAGGGGCAACGGCTACGGATTAAAGATGGGCCCAGTTTCTGGTGGACACACCCGTCTGGTGTCAGACGTATAGTGCCAGTGTAAAATTGGCTTGCAAACGATTTCTAATTGGCCTCACGGGATATATCGTTGTACGGTGTTAGATTTGGGAGATGGATATGACCAGATTCGTATTCAATAGTGACACGTTAGCAGTCATAGTGGGAAGAAAAAGCAATTCTAAGTTCTTGTATGGAAGGACGAGGTAGAGAGGAATGAGGAACGAAAAAGACTATGCTCTCCTGCATGGAACCTAATAAATTATTAACTCCGATGACAAGGGGGGCTTGATGCAATGACCATCTCCTATTCGTTACGTTTCTCGCTCTTCGTCAAGCTTCGTTTAGATTCGTTTAGACTCGTCTGGCGCCTTCGTTTAACTCTTCGCTCGTCGCGTCAGCTCTAGCTCCAATCGAGATTAAGGATCCACACCTCATTGCAATGTCGAATGTAAATTTGCATTTGTGATTATCCCTTTAGGTGGCATAGCCCTTCGCATGGGTCACTCAAGCGGGGTACAGCCAAGATTGTTGGGACTTCTATCACCACCTAAAATAGGTGGGGAGAGAAGTATCTTTAATTTCCTGCATTTAGATTGATTGTTACAAATCGCTACATTGCACTTAGCACATCCATAAGTAGACTGCCTACCTACACCACCACGATGCCTTGAAATATTCCCTGATATCTCTTGGAGATAGCTTCTTTTTCGGCGCTTTGGTCGCGGTTGACCTTGCCGAAAGCCCTGACATGCTAGGCAATCTGACTTCATATGCCGATTGACATGATTGATGCTTCTTTGTATGTGTAATAGGCGTGCCTGTTTATCTTCAATGTTTTCTTCAACGCCTGTACGGTTCCTCTTCCGTGCCTGACTTTGGCCGTGATAGGTGTTGAAAAGAGAGGTATAAATATGCTTCTTCCACTCCTTTGGATCTGTAAATGGCTTCCATTTTGGGCGCCCTCGTCGCTGTAATATATATGTGTTAATAAGGATAATATCAAGGAGGAAGGTCCATGTAAGAGCCTGCCAAACGCCCCGGCGAAGTCGATGATCGTACGTTGTATATGACCTCAACTGATCGCCTCTATCCACGTGGTTCATTTGATCATTATAAGCAGCAGCGACTGTCGGGATAGGAATGACCTTAGAAGATTCTGCACCAAAAAAACGCTGTGCAGGCTTTGCCCGTAATGTTTTGCCGGACGGTCTTTTCCTCCTTGTGCCGATGCGTTCATCTTCACCACAGCTGAATACAGTGGTCATGAAGAGTACAAGATGGTTATCCTTCCACGCAACCTGCTGGACCTAGAAGAGGAAGAAAGTGACAAATTAGTAAGGGAAATACATAGGAATCTGTTAAAGCTTCCTACTAAGTTGTCAGGTGTTGTAATAACCTTGATCTTATTGAAGTCAAGGCCTGACTTGCCGGTCTTATCATGAAGCTTAGCTTGTTGTAGCTCCTTGTGAATACCACAGTTAGGGCGGGCTGTGCCTGTAGCGCCGTAGCTATACTGACGAAGGAGCCTGAAGAGGGTTGTTGATGAGAAGAGGTTATCGAGAAAGACGTGATATGTCCCTAAAGGCAGCTTATTGCATAGGGAAATGACGACGCGTTGTGTATTTGAAAGGAGGTTCAGGTCATCTAAAGATGCCTTCCTTCTTCTGCTGCTTTTCTCAACAGCAGATATCGTTACCTGTGATCCTTTCATATGCCACAGCCACCTGATAAAGAAGCCCTCTTGGGCAACGACCCAGATCTTGAACCCTAGCGGCGTCGGTTTCCCTTTGACAAGCGTTGTCTGCTTGCTTCTCCCTGTATAGCGGATTATACACTCATCTATAGCGACAGAAGAGCCTGGTTGAAAGAGTAAGGCAGACGTATGTTGTATATAGTTAGACCACTCATCAGCAACTTGGAAGACCTTAGGGATATCGTCAGGCTGTATGTGGAGGAATTTGGTGTAGTCAAATGGCCGTAAATAACGGAATATCAGTTGAAATTTCCGTAGGGGCATAAACTTGGTAATAGAGTGGATAGGGGACTGAACTCCTAGATCAGAGGTACTCCAATGGTCTCGTATTGAAGATTCCCTATGAACTCCTAGGTAAATCAGTATCCCTAGCCAGATATATACTTGTGAAGAGGAGAGACCTTCCCAGTCTTGGATTCTTGAAGTAGGCTCTATTGAGTGATTCCAGCTATCTGTAACGCCTTCTTCGCTGAGATGTGTGACCCAGCTTTCTGTGTAGTTGACCCATCGATATACAAGGTAAATAGGTATATAAAGCTGGAAAAGCTCAAGCGGTGTTTGGGGTAGATGTGTGATGTTGAAATTGCGAAAAGGCACATTGAAAGGTTGAAAATTGAAGCCGCGTGTGATATCGGCCGGAATATCAGGCGGCCCGGGCTGTGTAGCTTGATATTGACTTGTGAAGCTCTCGTCGCCGTAGGCACAAGCTTCCTGTGTATCACAAGGTATTGATTGAAAGGTCATGGTTATCTTAGAGACTGATTTATATGATAATTGAATGTAAAGGCGTCTCTTGAGGAACTGATCTTACCCCGCTTGTACCTCTGAGGTCACTGAAAAAAAGCGGGGCTAGTGACATTGCGAAGGGCTATGCCACCTAAAGGGATGGGGTGACCGATTACATGGCTTGCTTAGGCAGGGCTAGCCTCATGCCAAATAGCAGGCAGTTGCCATCAACTCAATTTTATTGAACCCATTTAGTGGGCTTTCCAATTCAAGTACCGTAGCTACTCGTTTAATTGACCATGCTTCGTGGATCCATTATCTATGATTTGTTGTTTATATTGCGCAGTAGTGCTGGGTGAAAATATATTTTATGAAACTTGGTTATACATTGTTGAGATGAGAGTTCTTCTCAGGTTTATATCTCTAGTTGATTTCATCTAGGACTTTGAACTTTAAATCTAGGACTTTCAGACTAACAGTCTGAATCCTGAAGATAAGGGGGATTCCCAGTTCTCCAACATGATTTTATGCCTATAACTAGCACAGAGAGAAGCACAGAGAGAAACAAGGATGTAACATAAGCACTGCAGGCACATCAGAGCAGTTTACTATCAAAACAGAATACCTAAATTTAGGCTAAGCAGATTTACGAGTCATGGCTAATATCATGAGTAGCTACAATGTACTCGAGATTATTTCCCAATAGAATCTCATCTCATAACAGTGGTAACTCAATCGAACTATTTGCTGCAAATGAGATAACTCTTCAACTCTTATTTAGACAGCAGCTCTCAATACGACCAGCCAGAACCCTTGCAGGGGGCCGCGTCGATAGACGCAGGTGAATCAAATACGTCCCAGCTGAAGGCGCATTGCGACGGTTAGCATTAGGCTTGAGGGTTAAACGATCTTCGTTATCTTGATCTATTCTTTAACTAGCCTTTCGAGAGCATATTGAGTCAATCATCACATAACATGTATCATTGAGGCAATATGCCCTCCTTCAACGCGGATATGATCTTTTCAGCGACCAGAGCCCCCTTTTGCAAGGCAGAATAAAATTTCTAGGTCGGCTCTTATTGTGGTCTATACAACGGCTTCCTACCGTGACGTTTCAAGTTGACTGCTATTCAATAGCTTTTGACGATCCACCAACTCAAGCTCCTCATCTTCGATTCTTAGTATCTTTGGACTGGGTTTTCCTTCGACCCGCTGCACTTTTTTCCGCTCAAGGAACTGGAATACGCCAGCAGCTATTGATGACACAAAGGCTAGACAGAGAAACAGTCCCACAGACCAAGCTGGTCGATTGTGTCGGTTATAGCACCACATGAACAAAGATAGAATGACCTGGAATATCGTATTCAACAGATTCAAACTAATGACTGCCTGGAGTTTCCACAGTCGAGTCGGCGTCGCTCGTCGCCCAGAAGGTGGTGGCTCTGGAACACTCCGTGCCGGACGAGGCAATATGTCCTTTTGAGATGAAGTTTCATGGAGCCAAGCCTCAACTTCGATCGGGCCTACGTGAGCGGGTAGGGATTCAGATCCAGGAAGTCGAAACCATTCCCGGTATGTCGCCGCTAGCTGGCGCAAGGCGGTTATGTCTTGTCTCGTTGTGTACTTCAATGCTTTCCAGGACTCGATGCATCGTCGAGGGGCGAGCCAAAATGCCGGTACGCAGAACAGGGCATTGAGAATCTGTGAGTCTATTTCGATCCATTTTCAGCGTGGAGAGTTGATGTCATCGTAGGTCGGGGTTCGAGGGACCTGGAGCGAGTTCCAGTTGACTGCGTACGATATCCTCAGAAGAGGAAATTGCTCGCTTGAGCTGGTCCATCCTTTGGGCACTAAAGATGCAGTCTCCGACTCTGGGTAGATCCTGGCTGATGGTCACCCGGCAATGCTAATCTGACCAACCGCGTCTTCTGATTGTCGTGTAGCGGTTGCCAGAGGGGGTGATGGTGGCTGGTTTTCGATGCTTTGTCGGGCGGGGCTGTACGCCTAGTCTTCTGGCCGAGCATTGGAGTCGGAAAACAAAGGGGGAAGAACAAAACGCTTTGATCTTATAATCAATATATGGTCTTCAAACTCAACATGATGGGTGGGGAACATCTTGGCATTTCGTGTCTCGGCTGACGTCTGAACTGAAAATAAGACCAGACACTCCGTAATGAGCTCGTTACTCTGCAAGTGCCGTCACTAATCACCCCTACTGGTCCCACACTCCAGTAAATACGCGTATTGCGTATCACTAAACCTTGACCCGCCAAACCAAAGTGTATCGGCCAATAGCATCACCATATTGATATGCACTGAGAATTTTCGAGTGCAGAAAATGCTACAATACGTAGAAGGACTCGACTAGATATAGACTTGTAATGATGATCTTTTTTCCCCTCACCACAACGGAATAGTAATTTCAATTCTGATTCGCCATCTGCATCTGTGGGAGACCCTCAAAACCTAATCGTGAGACTGACCAGTTAAGGTGGCTTGTAGCTGGTGTACTGTACCAGTCTTGCCCCTTCCTGGTCCCTGCGAACTATACCGACTCTAGAGACTAGCTCAATCAGATCTTCATTTCTTAACGAGAGTCGTTCAACGAGATACAAGCAGAAGAACGAAGGACCCAACACACATGGCCTAAGCTTTGCTCGGCTCTGCCGCTCATTCAGGTCTTTTGACTGGCTCAGAAAAGATACGCAACGCGTCAATAGCTTAGCCCTGTCTTGGCAAGTTGAGACTGTGTCGTTTCGTACTTAGTCTAGCAGAAGTGTCATCCACACCCAATCCAAGGCTGGTGTGCAAAGCCGGAAACACGTTTTCGAGATTTCCATAGAGATACAAGAAATTCGTAAAACAATAAACAAGAGCGCTACGCAATTTAACCAAATTCTAACAAGGCAATAGCATCAACGGCCGGAAAGGCTTCCGATGAAAGAAACAACAACAATACGGAGGGAAAACATATGAGCACTCTCAGCATGCAATAAATGATCAAAGCATTACAAGAGACTATTTTTATAGACACATAAAAATGCTCAGGACCAGAAGTCCTTCTGTCTACTTACTCAACCCGTGCCTGTGCTGGTGTACATCTCACTCTAAGAGGCGGCTTCCTCCAAAACATAAACACCTTCTGCCAGGTCATCCAGTCTTGACTCTCTGACACGAGTTCTAAGTCCAAATTCCACAGCGTATACGCAAGCACCAGACGCGCTTCGGCCCACGCAAAACTACTGGGTGTTAGTTTTCAAAAGCAATAACGACGTAGGAGTTGCACCAGGGCGTGAGACCTGGGTTCTTCACTCACTTTCTCCCAGGGCAGTCTTGCGGCCCGATACTAAAAGGCTTCATGGCAGACCTATCATCGTCTTGATACTCAGCTGGTCGAGGCTGCATCCATCGCTCGGGAACCATGTTGTCGGGCAAATGGAAGTTCAGCGCAGAGCGGTTGGGTGCCCATATATTCATCGTAAGAGTTGTATCAGACGGAATCGCCTCGCCCATCACGACATGCCCTTCCTTTTCGGTCCGACGTAATAGGTTCCCCGGAGCGGGAGGATAAAGGCGAAGGCTCTCTTTGAGGATAGCATTAAGGTATTGGTGCTCTTGAAGGGCAGACAGTGTCATATCAGAACCGGTATGGAATTGCGTGCGCAGAGTCGAAGTTAGCTTGTTGAGGTACATCGAATGCTTTAGAAGCAGATATATCGAGCCCGCCAGCAAACTGGCCGCTATCCAAAGGTTAGCAAAGTGGTACAGAAAATCATCTTAAATTAGACCCTATTTAGGTGCGTCCTACTCGTCTCGCTTCCCGCGATGATAAGAGCCATTGTTATGGCTTCCTTTTCAACAGGTGACAATCTATGACTTTTTCAGTAACGGCGCCAGGCGAGCGATATGGTTTGAGGTTGGTACAGAGGAAACTAACCTCTGGTCTTCAGGACCGTCAAGTATCCGTGATATAGTCTTGTTCTCCTTGATATGGTTCTCTGTTTGCTTGGGCACGGCCATAAGCGCCTCTGGAGTCTTTGGAGCTCTGTTAAACCAGGTCCAGAAAGTATTCATCATATAGAAGATACCTGGATACTGTCTCAGTTCCACAGCCGAGGCGAAGGCTCTTGCTAAACGTGGAATGGCAGCGATAATGGGCCGGCATTGGCCGTTCTCAAGCCCTCCAAAACTTTCCCCGAGAATCGCATCGCCTGCAATATCCGTCGTCAGAAGATAGAGCCAATGGTTCAGGTCCACCTCTTTAGCTTCTGACTGATACTGGGACTGTTGTAGCTTAGAAATAAAGAGATTGGTGTGTTTTTGGAGACATGCTTCATGATGCGATGATGTTAGATGGCACTGTATGAGCCGCCGGTGAGTTCTGTGATTGAAAACTTTCTAGATATGATCAAGACGTATTAGAACCATCGTTACTGGGCCGTGAGCTTGTCGCGCTCAATATTTCGCTAGAAGCTTAAGGTCGCGGCGTGACTTATCAGCACTAACATACCAGGTGAGATTCAGTGTAGTATCTGGAATCTTTGGGGATATTTCCTTCCCCTTTAGATTGCCCTGGCCCGTATATATCTTGAGACGCGTTAGATGAGTATGTGGCCAAGGCTGCATTTCAAGTGAAAATCTGGCAACATGCGTATACCACCAAGATGCACGGCACCTTTGCTTCGCACCCAGAGAGGCCCTCTAGGTATCGCCGCTGATGGCTTTACGAGAAATGACTAATAATAAAAAACACTCACCAGGCCAAGCTCGGCTCGAAGTAAACGAAAGAGTATCTGGGTTTATGCGAACGACGTGACCATACCTATCGTGAAGTTCTTTTGTCTTTCGGGCGGCAGTTCCTCTTAATAGATAGAATGTATAAGGTATACGGCTCGCTGCCAGCCACCAAGGTCCCGGATACTTCCGAAAAGGATGTAATCGAATGTTATAGATGGTATGTAAAATGATGTAGAATATGCACTACGGTATACCGATATATATTAGTTGAGACGAATGCAAAGTAAGGTATGCCCCCACTGACTAGGATAAAAGTCACCACCAGCATCGTTACCCATGACGAAGACGTGGAGGAGAAGGAAAAGGGTGAATGCATTATTATCCAGGGAGATATTTGTTGATTTCTTGTGGGTAATTTAGTTAGATGCTCAGCAACGGGTAATGATTTACTTCGCTTGCTGTACTGGAGGCATTATAAATAAAAAAGGTTAATGAGAGTGGCAAGAGAAGCGCCAAAATCTATTAAGACTCCTCGTACTTCAGTTCCAATTACTTGTAAAAACTGGTTCTTCAAAAAGAAAGAAAAAAGGACAAGCGAAGAAAAAAAAAGAGAAATCAATCACCCCTCCCTTCGTATTCTAAACGAGGTGCATCAATTGTGCCACGTCGGGCTCGCTCTATCCGGCTCGGTCCGTATACGGCAAGACGAGAAATGGGAACACCAAGGATTACATGACGAGTCCACAATAACGTCATGACGACATTGATTGAGAGACAAAGTCCCCTCTTGACCAAAGTAACAACAGAACTAACGACACCAGAAGAACATTAACAATAACCCCGTGTAGAACCAGACCCAACCTGTTCTAGTGCCACCCACCGTATGCAGTACATCAAGTGCTAGCTCTGCAACTGTACTACCCGCGGCATATGCAGCTTTAAGCTCCCAGCTGAACCACGTTCATTACTGTCTAAGGAGAAAAAGCAAACAGTGTACGTTTGTTCTGTTGATATTCGTTGAACATGTGTTTGTCCGGTACAAGCTTGGATCATCTAAGATTACACAGGTAAACAGTAAAGCTTCCAAGGGGCAGAATTTGGACACAACATAACATGAATACACAAATCTGCAGTAATAGACCGAATACAAGTGATATCTGACAACGTTAGGCCATAATTCTATTGAGTTGTTCTTTATTGCAGTAAGTCGGCTACCTTTAGCTTGCATAGGGTAGTTCGTGACTCGTCTGCCTCTACACCATCTCAAGTCTCAGCGCTCAAGTAACAGGCAACTACAGACTTCAGACATCTGGGCACACAAGGACACGTTAAGGAAATTCGAAGGGGCTCGGCAATAAAGAGGTTATCTGGGAATTGTAGACAACGTCTATAGATGTTTCTATCTCAGGATCCTGACTAATCCAATCACATGTGTTCATCGGTGGCTGTTATGGCCACATTACCGATGCCGAGTTATGATCATTCTTTTGCAACCTGGACTTGAAGTATGATTCAGAAGGTGTGGTTTGTATCTAGATTGTTATGTACCATCCGCCACCACTTCAAGAATCACCCCACTTAAAGCATAGCACAAAAAATCGTCGCCCCCTACAAAATCCAATATTTGATGCACATAGAAACCAACCACCATTGTCCGTTAGAAATGTAATCACTCCGGGGTTCTATAGAAAATTACTTGAATTTTACTCTCGGCGTGGTTTTTTGACCTCCCGACCGCTTCGTGTGCGCTGGCAGTGCTTTGTTACGACCCTAAAGTCGTCACTTTCGTCCTCTAACCCGACACCCACCTCAATCATCGACTCGACCTCCTCATCCACATCCACCTCTATTTCTGCCTCCTTTGAGTCGGGAAGAGCTTCTCCAGTCGCTAGAGCCTCCGCTAGAGCCATGAATCGTCGGTTCGGGTTCGGTACCGCCTTTCTTTTCTTCCCTCGCCGCAGCTGAGCCATCTGCTCCTCGAGGCCAGTAATCCGCGCATTCTGAACGGCAACCTTCATCTCTAAAGCTTCCAGCCCCTTTGCGATCTTACTGTACTTCTGCCTGGTCGGACGACTTCGGTGCTTGCCCATTTCCCTCACTTGCCGGCTCGTTTTCGGCGTATCATCTGAGTGCAGTTGAGGAGGGCTCGGCGTCTTGAACTCTTCCAGCAGTTTTTCTTTGTCCAGTTGAATCTCAGGATGTGCTAGAGCTTTGTAACGATTTATTGGCCAATTACCAGTAAACCTCCAGCCGGATAAGATAACATCCTTCCTCATGCCCACCTCCCTCGCTTTCGCGTATGCCCGAATAAAGTTGACTTTGTCAACCGGCGCAGAATCGGTCAAACTAGCCAGCTTTTGGAGTTCTTTCCGATACGCACCTTTTATAACATTAAAAATTCCATTATCTAACGGCTGCAAACCATGGGAACAATGTGCTGGTAGGTAACAGCAGTAGACGTTGTTCAGAAAGCACGTCGCCATCCACTCGTCCTGACCGCTTGTTAATGGCCTTATAGCGGGTAACTCTGCGGCAAAAACACCAAAATGCTTACCTGCGCATGGCTCCCGTGACCGTCAAGGATAATGAGTCTCGCATACGATGCATCACGAGGCTCTGTTTGGGGTAGATAGACGTCTTTCAACCATTCGAGAGCTATATGGTTGTCGGTCCAGCCGTTCGGGGATGTGATGTAGTGCCAGTCCGCTATCAATTCCAATTCATTCAGAAACCACTGTTTCTGCAGCTCTTTCCTTTTAAAGATAATTCCCGGTTTTAAAGAGCGGCCAGTTGCAGTGACAGCCTCAATAAACGAGGTCCACGTGCGTGACTGGACGCCTTTCAACATCGCCTTCTTCTTCGGGTCAGAGCTCCCGATTACGAGGCTGTCCAGGCCTCATGTACAATCAATTAGCTATGCCCTATAAGAACCCATAGAGTACTTGTAGAAGACTTACCAAAACCCACCATTATGCCGCCCTCGTCCATGTTAACCGTTTTCTCGGGTTTGATCCAGCCGTACTCGTTCTCCCGGATATCGAAGTACCAATTGACCGCCTTCGGAGTAAATCCGTCAAATCTGGCGGCTTCCTGACGTTTTCCAAGCTTGGTAGATAGTTCTAGGTGACGCTTGACGAACCTGGTGGTCCAGTGCTTACCCAGAGGCTTGTTATCGCCTTGTTGTTTGAGGATGGCCTCGACACAGGCGCGGAGCTGGCTGTGCGAGAGAGCATAGCCCAGAGACTCTTGTCGCAACACCCAACGAAGGAGGGTCTCCTCCTGGCTCTTTGAAATACGCTGGTGGGCCTGGATCCGTTCATTCCTGCTCGCTTGACCAGAAAGTCGCCCAGAAAGGGTCGACCGAGGTACTCCACGTTTCTGGGCCGCCCCCGTCTGTGACAGGCCTCTATCAGTAATATCGAGTATAGCCTCAGCTACGTCATCTTCGGTATAAACACGGCGAACCATTGCGAAAGGAGTTCCATCTATTAAGTTAGGTGAAAATTCGGCTCAATTTGATGGAGTCGCGTAGGGTAGATGAGGAGAAATGCGAAAGAATTCAAACTGCTAGAGAACTAGACCACGAGTCGGAACGGGGAAAAGTTAAGCCGATATTGAAATTTCATGAAAACTGCTATACAACATTGGTATGGGTTTGTGAGTATCTTCGCTTTTGGCTGAATGCGATGTACTTGAAAATTCGGAGTTTGTATGGGAAGATTGAAATTTTGGTGGTCCATTAGGTGGGTACGGTGGGCGATAGGGGGGACTGTTGCAAAACTCCCGGTCGTTTCCATTTGGGCTTAGGGGCTTCACTTCTTAGTCATCTGAATACTTTGGGATCGTCGAGAAAATGTACTGCGGACTAGCTGCGG
>JACTAS010000215.1:0-23621 GCA_014884825.1 Fusarium sp. 190-020-2 | reverse complement strand
CCGTGCAGCAGACTCGCGGCATATGGAGACGTACGCAGAGCCTTCATCATGGCTACCTATACATGATCTGGGTTGAGGCATGGGTAAATTTTGTATTCGCCCTCGTCACATTCTTGTACCTGAACGATATCGTTCCGGGAAGGTAGGTACTAGTCATTCGGTGGTCGCATTCAGCGTCAATGTTAACTGATGTCTTCAGTGTCGGGTTCTACTTATTCACTGGTAATGATCAATGGGATAGGAATCGTGTGAGAAACGTTTTGGCTAACAATCATGCAGTGGCACTATGGGCAATCCAGACGCAACTCTTGCCCCAAATCATTGCCAATCGCGTTGCTTTGATCATGACTAACAAGCGCAGAGCCAGAAAGCTGAAATGGGGCCTCGTGCTTGCTATCGGGTGCATCAATATCGCCGTTGCCTACATATGGACTGTCGCGCACCTAGATGGAGCTACACCTTTTCAGGTTCATCTTAACCTTGGGTTCGAAAAGGCGGAGAAGTCTTTCTTCCTCGTCGTTGATCTAGCGCTCAACTTATACTTCTTGTATTTGGTGCGATTCCGCCTGATTGCCGATGGTTTGAGCAAGTATTGGAAGCTCTTCAACTTCAATGCTGGTATGGTAGTTGTGTCAACCTCTATGGATATTCTGCTCCTTGGCTTCCTGAGCTTGCCAGACCCCTACTTGTGAGTTTCTGACTACTGTAAACCTTCCATCTTGCTGCCAACAGCCAACTGACTCTCCTCACGCAGATACGTCCAATTCGCCCCTCTCGCATACATAGTCAAGCTGTACATCGAGCTCCTCATGGCCAATTTGATCTCCAAAGTCGTGAGGAGTGGTGCGGCTGGGCGAGGAGATGGCTACCGCGGAAGTAGCTGTCACAAATCTAACCCAACCAACTATATCACTTCCCGTGTTGTCATTAGCGGCAGTCACGCCATGCCAAAGTCGGGTAACACGATTTTGAGTAAGTTGGGAAAAGACGAACGACTTGGTCAAGGCAGCTGTGGCTCAGAGATACATCTAGCCACATATCCTGGCCCACATGGCATCACGAAGACAGTCGAGACTACAGTTGCGGTGGATGATGTCGATGATGGTCGCCGCAGCGATACCACATCTACGGTGACTGTATAAGAAGGCTGTATGTTTAATAATCTCAGTTGCCGGTCTTATTTCTATGCAACGAGAAGAGAAGAAGTTCATATTTTCTGCTACTATATAATACAAAATAATAAGTCCCCAGGGCGGTTATGGGTACCCCCATTTTGGTTCACCCCATCATGTCACCAGCCCAATCAAGTATAGAACCACAACTACTACAATTTAAAGATTAATAATGTAAGGAAAAAAGTACCATTTAAGTTGCTCAATCGCTCTCTTCAACGGAGGGAGTTTTATTTTGCCTTGTGCGCCTAATTGACCCTCCCGGTTGTACTGAAGATGGCTCCTCATCAGCACTGCCATTTACCTCTTCACTATGAACCACAATCGTAGCCTCCTGGGCCCTAGCCTCAGTAGTGCGTTGAACTGGCTCACGGTTGCGTTGTACACCTACCTGAGCAAGACTAATAAGGACTCGTTTAGATTTGGTCCGACTTTTCGACATTTTCGTGGATTGGTCCTGTTCCAACTGCATAATTATACATCACCCAGCTTCTCGACATGAATTGTTTCATAGCCCTCGGATGCACCGACAGCAAGAACCAAAGTCTGCCACCCCTTGCTAAAATCATCAAGGACAAATGTCTTGGAATATTCTTCCAACAGTCCGCCGTTTCGCTTTCCGCATCCGCTGCTTTCACGTACTTCGGATATGAGGCTCATTCTCATGCGCTGCGGTTCAGAAGCTCGGGACCTTTTGCACCTCGCCTAACTCCAGGTACTCAGTTATGGCCGGGCAACCCTTCTCACAATGAGGATCACTACGTATGGCCCAGTCAGCCTATACCACTTCTCCCTGGGCCGTTACGTCGCCTTGTTCCGTGGGAGGATAAAATAAAGCCATCCAAGTTCCCGGAAGAAAAGTATCACCTACTCAGGCCGGAATCGAGAGTCGTGTCCCCCCCAAAAGAAAGCGCATTCCGGAATCAATGTATCACCATACCCAAGCCGGAAATGGGAGCCATGACGCCAAAGAAGGAGGCCAAAGAAGGAGGATGCAAAAATTGTGGTGCGACGTAGACGTGTCACTAACTGTCTGGTCCTCAGGGTGGAGGGTTGTGCAATGCGTGCGGCTTGAGATGCACCAAGGCACGCAAGGAGAATCTGAAGAAGTGATATAGCCTCAGATATGAGTAGATATTTTTATGATTGGATCAATTGATACCTAACGTACTTTCACCATCGACTAAGGATATATCAATACACAAATTGAATACAATATGAATCCCACGACTTCCTTGATGACCCTGTTTAAAACGTCACCACCACAGTCATCTGAGGTGGCTTCTGGGCATAGACACTAAAGCTGCCAGCAAAGTCAGCAGTGTTCTCTTCATAAAACAGGCCCTGGTGCGTACCTTTCAAACTCCATGTCCTCCGCTAGTTCCTCTCTCATGCCGATGGCTAAGAGCTCAATCTCAGGCAAAGTGAAGCCCAATCCCTCATAGAGCGGAAGCATGATCTGGTCCCGAATGTCAAAGTCATACAGGTCCGCCGTGGTAAGCCCGCACTGGGATGCAGTCCGACAAACATATGTGGTATCAATATTGGAGAAACCTACGTCTCGGATCAAACACTTGACGAGGTTAAGAGTGGGAAACATCCGATTTGTGCGCCGTCCCACATTGCGCTCCAGGCGCTCCCACACCATCCAGGCCTTATGTTGGTGTCGAGGCTTAGGTTTAAGCCAGGTGAACTCGATCCATCCTCCTGGTTTGAGAAGTCGGCGTGCGTTGCGGAATAGCCCCCCAGGATCCTCGCTCCACACAAGCTGCCGAAAAAAAATTAGATCCGCCATGCTCTCCTCAGAAGGAAGAGCCAGATTCAGGTCTTCTCGGATTTTCTCAATGTTCGGCAGGACGTGTTGTGGCATGAAAGGGGATTTATCTACGGCGACGACATGTGAGCCCTGGTTTTGCATCGCGAAATACCTGAGAGCGGTTAGCCTGTGCTCATTTGTGGCGGATCTGATGATGCATGTTTCACATCGACCAAGTGCAAGTGCCAGATCCGATATCCATCACCCGCCGAGGATGACTGGTAGGGCTCCTGTAAAACTTTCCATCGTTTATCGTGCACCAAAGCAGGTGACTAGACGGTTAGTATTATAATTCCATTCTACTTAACTCACAACAGTAGCGAAGATTTGTGGGCCGTGGCATCGACAGGCTCCCTGTTGAAGTCAGATCGAGCGCTGGATCTCGGGAAACGCTCTCACCATGCACCCTCAACATTCTCCGGCACTGCTCTGCCTCCTAGTAGTAAAATTCGAAGTATTCTGACGGAACGTTCGCATATTCGCTTGATTCCGAGTCGTCCGTGTCCAAATCTGAGGGCGGCGTAGGCGGATTACTTGCTGACGTAGCTGAGAAGCTCAAGCTGGAGGACGATGATGCATCGTCATCTAATTCATGGAGCCAGTTCTGTACTTTGTACATCGCTTGTTCGTTGTCATGTTTGGGCGATGAAGCCATATTGGGGTTTCGAGTAGTAAGGATAGTCAAAATAGGTTGTGCCATGGGAAATTCTTCGCGAACCACGGGAAAAGGATTGGGGCAGGCAGGGTGGCTTGCATCAGTGCCAGGCATGTGCCAAAGGTGTTCCCGGCAGCCAGGGGTTGCGGGAAGTCATTGAAATGAAGAATTAGATTACTCGCCTCCGAGCCAGGATAAGAGAATATTGGTAGTGCCTAACATCCACGACACGTTACCATCAGCATTCTTTCCTTCTGTACCTGCATGTTGAAATGCAACGACGGAAAACTCCTCAAGCCATGAAGTCTACGCGAGACAGGAGTTTCACATGTTTGCGATTGTTTCTTAAAGGGAAAGATCTTTGCTTAGCATTAGGATTCAGCTCGATTCGGGGCATTTTTAGACTTCCCCATATTCCTCGTAACTTTGTCTTAATATAGTAAGTGCGACCACAGATCAGTCAGTTAACTTAGCCTACTAAGAGACTCAGAGTCCTTCTACGCGGAACCTGGATTGCCTGCACGGGTGGCTGACACTCATGATGCACGGCATTGCAAGCCGGCAAAGCGATCATTCAGGGGAGTGTCTCGAAGACCATTATGAGCGTATAATTTACGGCAAGCACATGATGTCTACACATATGAACACATGTGAATGGCCGAATTGTTGCTCGTATCAACGCGATACCGAATATGGCCGAGTACTCTACACGCCGTCAGTGGACAACGTCGAGCAATTTCCACTTTGGGCGATCAGGCGACTCATCACCAAAGAAAAACGGTCATTTGCGCTCAGACTACCTCGTATTCCCTGGACTTATTATAAAACAGGACCTGTTGTTGCCAAAAGGGGGTTGAGATGCGAACCTCTCGCACGTGTGGTGCAAGACGACTCGACAACATATTACTCCGTATTAGCAGCAGCTAACCCTTGTTTCCCCTCCCCCCCTTCTCTCCACATTGTTTGGCTACCCCGGATTGATCGGCAAAGACCCCTGACTAGCGGCTCTTACAACTGCCGAACCAATTCCTGACCCTTAGTTAGCCGCATATTTGCAGGCTATGCCGCTCAGAGTAGGGCTTGCGAACGAAAAGATTCACATGGTGTGAAGCTCGCCTCGGCTGGTCGTCCCGAGGTTTGTCATGCGAAACAGCGTCTAAGTGTGCAATGATGAGAAACAACTCGTCGTGATGGGTTTCACGATTCATCATCTCGACGGGCATAAATATACCGGTACTGTCATCGGAGGTTCGCAGTTTTTTCCTCCTACCACCAATGATCCGAGGAAGGCGAGAACTCATTGCTACATCGCCTTCTTTCTCATTGAGTATTCAGACCTCCCGGCATCATGCGTCTAACTCTCCTCAACTTACTGGTCGTTTGCTGCGCCGCGCAAGACTTTCCTGCGCCAGCACAAACAATCCAAGAACGGGCCGACAAGACCGCGACAGTTACCATCTCATCTCCAGATGCCACGATCCTGGGGAAAGTAGCCAACGGCGTTGAATCGTTCAACGGCATCCCTTTCGCGGAAGCCCCTACCGGACAGCTCAGGCTGAGACCACCTAAGCGAGTAGAAAACTCCTTAGGCGAATTCGACGGGACTCGGCTTGCGCGAGCATGTCCACAGATGCTTTTGTCAAGCGAAAACAAGAATTTTCTTTTCAAAATTGCTGGCGACCTCTCCAACCACCCCTTCTTCCAAACCGTAACGGGCCAGTCCGAAGACTGTTTGAGCATCACCATCACACGCCCAGAGGGCACAAGCCAAGATGCAAAGTTGCCCGTTTTGTTCTGGATCTACGGAGGCGGGTTTCAGGTATGTGCTGTTGTATTCCCATTATTGGTTCCGATTGAAAGAGTAATGCTAACGTGACTTACAAGTTTGGATGGTCATCTATGTATGATGGCACAGGTCTCATCAAACACGGTCTCAACATGCGGAAACCATTTATCTTCGTTGCCATCAACTACCGAACCTCCGGTTTCGGCTTCATGCCCGGAAAGGAAGTCCTCGCCGATGGAGCTTCCAATCTCGGTTTACTCGATCAACGGATGGCCTTGGAGTGGGTCGCTGATAATATCGAAGCCTTTGGTGGCGATCCAAATTTGGTGACCTTATGGGGCGAGTCAGCCGGAGCCATATCTATCCTGAATCAGATGGCTCTTTACGATGGAGATAATACCTACAATGGCAAGCCACTTTTCCGCGGGGCAATTATGAACTCAGGAAGCATAGTCCCCGCCGACCCCGTTGACTGTCCTAAAGGGCAGGAAGTCTACGATAAGGTTGTTAAAGAGGCCGGCTGCAGTGGTGAGGAGGATACTCTCAACTGTCTTCGTGGGGTTGACTATTCGACTTTCCTCAAGGCTGTTACCTCAGTACCCGCTTTCCTATCATACAATTCCGTGGCTCTCTCCTATCTTCCTCGGCCTGACGGGAAGGTCCTCACTGAAAGTCCGGAAATCCTTGTTGGGAGCAAGAAATACGCAGCGGTGCCCATGATCATTGGCGACCAAGAAGACGAGGGCACACTACTCGCTATTTTCCAGCCTAACTTGACTACCACGGAGGATCTTGTCCGCTATCTGAAAGACCTTCACTTTCACGGCGCGAGCGAAGCTCAGCTTACCGAGCTTGTCAAGACATATGACGAAGGTATATCCGCGGTGGTCAACGGCAGCCCCTTCCGCACTGGGCCATTGAACGAAGTGTTCCCAGGTTTCAAGCGCCGAGCAGCGCTGCTAGGGGACATTGTCTTTACCCTATCACGAAGAGCGTTTCTAACGCTAGCGAATCTCGCGAATCCCACAACTCCATCATGGTCATATCTCGCTACCTACAACTTCGGGACGCCCATTCTCGGTACCTTTCACGCATCGGATATCATACAAGTCTTTTTCGGAATCTTGCCCAATTATGCCAGCCGCAGTATCCGCACCTATTACATCAACTTTCTCTACGACCTGGATCCAAATAGTGGTATCAATGGGAAGTACCCGAATTGGCCGCAGTGGGACCAAGGCCAGAAGCTTATGAACTTTGAGGCGAATCGAGCTAGCCTGATAAATGACGATTTCAGGAAGGATAGCTACGAGTTTCTTCTTCAGAATGCACAAAGCTTGTATGTCTAAAGGATGGGATGCGTCGTCACCTGGCCTTACGGATGTAGAAGCCAGATAGGAGTGTCTTCGAAGGTAGTTGATTGGTAAAACGTTCTGGTTATCTTGTTGCGCAGTTTTGTCTCTTCTTCTTCTTCTCCTCATATTTTTTACTTAGAATCACGCTCTGTTTATATCCAATTCAATTGAAGTGATTCTTTCCTCCTCGCTACATGTAGAATGATGTACTCTTCTGGTGATTCACTCTGTTGCTGAGAAAAGCAACACCAATATATTGATACATCTCTTCGCCTGCGGTGTCTGGCCAAGGACCTCCTCCACCGTATTTCCCATCCCATATCCTACCAGACTAGATGCAGTGGTGGTGAGCCAGTGGTGGTTTTTATGGTCAAGCTCAACGTGACAAAAGTGCTCAATTAGTCTTGTGCTTGCATATTGTCTCATTGTTAGCACCAACATAGTTACGAAAGGATATTTAATGTTATTTCATTTCGGCTAGATGAACAACTTGGGTTTAGGGTATCTATGGAGGTACATTCCAGGCAAGAACTTACAGGACTTTCCATCGCCATTTACTACGAACCAGCACCTATAAGACTGCGGAGATCGTTCTTAATGCATCGGAATACCCCATTCTCTCATACCTCCCCTGGTATCAATCCGTTGGGGTGCATGGCCTTTGAGTATGGCAATCTGTGCCCGCAGTTCCCGGTCGCCTTGAATTATATCCTCCAACCAATCCGCCGCAATGAATAGCGTTGTACTCTTGATATACTTGTCCGTCCTCAACTCAGGTACCAATTGGCGAAGGTCTTCAAAGCCTTGCTGAATCAATGCTCGACGTTTTTTCTCGCCTTGAATGTGGTTCTCCTTCTTTTCTCGATCAGTCAGTTTTCTGTTCTGGCCGCGTTTTTTACCACCGTTCTTTCGCCCTTTTGTCCTGCCGAGGCTCGTTGGGTGGGCTGCCTTCCGCTCTTTCGACACTTCCTGTACGTCTGCCTTGGCAGCAGCTGAGTGCTGAGGACCAGTTAGGGTATTTGACCGGGGAGAAGTAACACTGCCGCTAATGTCAAAGATCCGGAGACACCTCATTTGCTCTTTTCTCTTTGTAATTGTCGGGGGCGTTGCGGAACGAATCGTGGCGAAGGCCTCACCACCGTATCGGGGGGTAGTCTCGGTTGGGCGTCAAGCTCTTCGATCGAGATGTCGTTTCGAACTTGGGCGCATGTTTGCGCCGCTGATGGCTCATTCTCTGCCCATGATGCAATGATGGGTTGAATCGTCGCAGTTGCCCAATCATCAAAGGATGGGTGGTTATAGCTCTGAGCCGTCGTGCCAAGCCCACCTAAGTTCATCTCACGGCCCAGTCTGATTCCATTCCCGATACCGATGTTGCACATAGGGCATGATCGGATCGAAGAATCAAGGCCACCAAATGTTGACCAGATGTTCGAGGCGTGACATTCTTAGTCCTCATTAGTCCAAAAAAAATCAACTCACAAGTCGCAGACTCGGTCCATATCATACCGCACAGCGTTAAATATCCCTCAGACGGCGGGTCTGATATGGTCATCGCCACGACGGAAGAAGATAATGTACTTCTTCACATCCCGCAAAACTCAAAGTGAAGTTCGAAACGTTGTAAGTAAGTGTTTGCCTGAGTTCGCTCGGAGAAATGGACTTGAATAGAAAGGTTCCAACTGTGGCCTCGAACGAACGACACAGGATGGAGAGGAACAACGAGAGAAACATTAATTAAAGCTAGCGCGTTAAAACGCGTCACCACTAACTACCGATCCATGCCAAGAGGTTGCAGGCCTCAGGGGTGGTAAAACTTAAAGTTGGCATGGTTCGTGGCCACCCAAGTCCTGACCCGGGAGGAGCGCATGCGACGGTGCGGGGAAGGATTGTCACGGCCCGCACTCCGCAGGTCTGCAAATACGAAATACCTGATTTAGAGCATGTTGTCACCAGCCGAGGAATGCGCGAATAGCATGTGAATTATGACGGGGATCTGATCACCACCCATTAGCGGACCGCGGAAGGATTACGCACGATGTAACTTCGCGATGCGATAGTTAACAAGCCACTACTGTATTATTGTCGTTCCCGCTGTAGATCCCCCTGTTGCGGTCGTGCAGACCACGGGGAAACTGTCATTCCCGTAAAGCTCTTTCGATCTCCAATACACTCTTGTGATCGATGGGGCAGCCGAATGAGGTGCGATGGGTTTGTATTGCTAGTTACTGCGTTTTCACATTTGATGGCATGTGGACCATGGGGCACATACGAAAGGACCTTGTCGTCTCCGCGTGAAAGTGGGTCTGGAGCGTTGTTTTCAGGCGATCACAGGCGTCTTGCCCGACTTCCAGAGACACTGTTGGCATAAATGTGCCGCCACTTTTGCTGAGGAGCCGAGAATCATAGTGTAGTTGGGCGTTGGACACAGGTTATCGAGGCGCTGGCAAACCTGTTTGCAGAGTGCTTGACTCGTCTTCTTTTGCTGATTCTCCATGGTTTCGACCACAGTTCTGCAGTCTCTGTTACGTAATTTGCGATTTCCATGACCTCACTAGCATGCCGAGCTTAATAGTGACTGTTCGAATGTACATCAAAATACAAGAAAATAGTATGGAGAATGGAGTGAGTGCTTCTCAAGTCCACGAATGCAACTTTCCATAATGCGTCGTGCCGTCAGAGTTCTCTCGTCAAGGTGGTCGGCACCATAACTTCAGATGGTGCAGTGCTACCAGTAGTCTGTTCAATGTGCTAGAAGATGGTTCTTGTCGAAGGCGCCATCAGGGAAATGAGAACCCTCCTGGAGCTTGCTGACAGAAAGTGCCCTTTGCCAAGATTATCACCGGAGATTGGAGGCAGGCACGTCGTTTACTGCCTATTAACTGAAAGGGCTACGAACTAATAAGCCTGAGGGTTATTTAACCACAGAGCTGCTCTGACAGCTGCTGTCCCGAACGATCTCGGCTCTTATATCGAGAAAAAGGTAATTGGCGCCCCTCTATTTGGCTACACAAAGGACAAGCAGTACGAGGATTAACTTACAAACCATTCAAGCGATCGCATGCGAGTCTGGTGTAACGATTGAGTCCTGGTTTGCGGCGGTTCCCTCATTGTCATCGTCCCCAATTTATTTTAACATGATCAAGCCACAAGGCCAGCTACAACTTTCCCGGTGGAGCAGATGAAGAAGGGTTGTTAAGTAGGTACCTATCACCTGGGGGACGTGGCGTGGGTGTGGGGTTAATGGCGAAGCCGCATTCAATACAAATCACTGCTGGCTCTGGTGAATTGTACCGGTAGTACAAGCCGAGATTCTCGAGCTTTTGAAGCTGACTCGGCCGCAATGTAATAATCGCCTCCGTGCACGTCGCGAGGTCTGCCATATTGATGAGGCTGCGAAGACACTAAGAGGATAGATTGCTCTCTGTGAAGTTACGCTTATGCAAAGAAGAGCACTTAATTGCTGCTCCCTCAGTCGACTCAACTCAAATCACTACGCGCTATAGCGCCCATGACCGCAGACTTCTACATGGTTGGCACGGCCCCTCGCGGGAGAAACGCGGCGCGTTTCGCGTTCCTGTTTTCTAGGCCTAGATGGAAATGCGGCGCATTTCTGGTCTACATACTTGAGTAGGGTGGTTGTTGAGCGTGTTGCTGAGGGAGAAAAAGCTACAACTCTTTCTGACAATCATTTCCATGCTTATTATGAGTTCCAGGCTGGCTCTAATAGCTGGGCCCGAATTGACCTGTAAATCAATCTGCTTGAACCACAACGTGGTTGACAAGTCGCACCCAAGTCATTTGCTGTGGCCCAGGACCCGAACTCGTTGGACATCGACTTTGCTGTGTTGGCCATTATCTCAAGCTCCAAACAAATCTTAGTGTCGACCGGCAATGCCAGTACCTTTCGTAAGCCGGCATTTTTTAGGCCGAATTTTTATTTTTTTTTATTTTTTTAGGGGGGGGACTGGCGACCAGGTCAGGTTTAGGCTTTGCGCTAGGAATGCCAGGCTAAAATGAGCAAATACAGATTTATGAGACTGAATAATCTTGAAACGTAGCGCAAAAGGTACTCAATTAAATATTCAAGCTCTGAGATATACTTAACGAGATCAATCTAGTATTAAGCTATAATAAAGACACTTTAATGCTTTTTCTTATGCCTTGTCATATTGCACAACTTCGTAAACAACTTTCCACAAAGTGGACATGAATAGCGTTGGCGGAGCTCATTCTTTAGATGAGTTTGAGCATGTGTTTTCATGTCAGTTTGGTAACCCATCCGCGTATGACAATGTGGACAGATGACAGGCTTTTCTTGCTCTCTGATATGTGCGCTGTTATTTGTTAGACCTTTTATGGGCGATAGTATGTAAAAAAGAAATACTAACTTCCTATCTCTAGACGTTTGGAAAGACGACAGACAGTCTTGACGATTGCAATAGAACAAGCCGTTGGCAACAAATTCATCCTTTCCAGGATATGAAAGTCTCCATTCGTTATATTCCTTGCCGATTGTTTGCCCCAGCACAATTTCATCATGACTTTCCATGATGCTGTGATGCGAAGGCAAACAGTTTCCCCAGTATCCATCAGTAAAGGTATTCTGTGGAATGAATCCAGATTCATCGATCTGTGCAGGTGACTCATTCTACAGAATGGTGGAAGTGTCATCCTGTAGATCAAGGAATGGTTCATGTCGCAGTTGTAGCCTTTCTGGTGTAAACTGAACGGTTCCAGTTTCATCCGGAGCTGCCAGCTGGGGGACGGTCAAGAGCAAATTGTCGTCTTCAATCAAGTCTAGGTTCAGAAACTGCAACTGGTCATTAGGAAATAAGTTATCTTGGAACATATCAAAAGCCTCAAAGTTATGTACGTCTTGGGGTGGAATCAGGTTTCCTGAGAAGCCCGCATCGAAATCAATTCCGGGTAAACTGTAAGGAATATCGCCGACATATACTATAATGCTGTGTGTTAGCCAAATTGCTCCAGAAATTGTATTACATAGGATAGTTGCGGACTCAGGCTGGGTCGAGACGAGCCCACAGCTTGTTCGAAAGTTGTGGACTCGTCTATATCTTGGAAGTCCTGAAACGGCCAGTTCATCAGCTAGCTGAGATGGACTGATGATCTGGATGTCAAGAATGCCTGAGGCTATAGCGCTCTGCTTGATTTAAGTCCTCCTCCCGTGTATCCACAAAAATTACAAACAATGTCGTCATTTAGTGGGGTTTGTAATTTCCTATCAAAGGGAGTCTACTCTTATTGGCCATCTGCAGGAGGCAGACCAATATCTCACACGAGACACACCATTAAAACTATCAAAGCAGTATAGCGTATGTGGGAGGCCGACCAAGTGACGGATAGAGCCAACAGTCTGAGACATAATAGCTGCGTTATCTGCAAGCGCGACTAACCAGGTGTTCTGCTCCCTTCTAGCATTTCCTTGATTCTTGCGTAGTTTGCATCAGCGTAAGCTGAGATGCAGCTAATTTTCAGCCCAGGATCTTACATGAGTTATCTCCCTTCGTTTTTCTTATCTTATCTGTATTAGGTAATAGATATTCTAAGCTAAAGCAAATAGTCACGCTACGTGTATTAAAACAAGTGGTTCCTGGAAAAAGGCCCCTGTCTTTATCTAAAGTACGTAAACTTGGACCAGATCTTGTGATCTAAAGAGTTATTAGTATACATCTTAGGGCCAGTACTGATATTCCCGAACTGCGGCACCGGATTATGTCGTCTTCCTTAACAATGTCTTAAGCAGAGGAGATTTCTCCAACGCCGCTAACCGCTATTGTTAGAGTTGGCACGCTTGGCTCGACAGATATCAGAGACTTATCGCCCGGCTGTATGAGGTATTGATACTTCTTTGGATCGAACAGCCCGTTCAAGGTCCACAAGTCACTGTCAAACACGACAATATCAGTTTGACAGCCTCTCGCCGCCGACTCACAACAGGACTTGCCTACTATTGTGACTGGGATAAGGGCGGTAGAGCTACGACATCAATTGGTATCGAAGACTCTGAAGAAAGTTCTATTTTTTGGGTGGCCTTAAATCAGGGTTTTGAGAAGGGAGAATTTGCTTCGGCCCATAGGATACCGACATTCTTGAGATAAACATTACGATGCCTCCAAGATGTGACCTGAGAGCCAGATCCTAGTGCAGGTTGGCTGGCCTACTAGGTAAATAATCTGGCTCGGTCCTTTGCTGCCTTTGTAACCCCTAGGATTAGGAAAGAAGCAAGCCTGCTATCGAGGATAGCAACATTATGCATTGGTCACTTGAATGGGTCTGTGACTCGCCGCGGTAATGTAACTGATACTGGTATGTCTTGTAATATAATATAAGATCTATAAGTATGGCTAATAGGCTATTAGAAGCAAGAGATCTAAAAAGATGGCTGAAACGATTCCAGTCCTGAGAAGCCTTAGGAGCCTATGATATATGCATGTTGGCCTATATCTCTCGGAATAATTGACAAATGGATATACTTCTATGACTGAGTTAAGAGGTTCTTGTTGAAGGAGGCGGTGAATTACTAGCAAAAGTCTCTAATCTAGCGAGACATTTTATAGGAAGGCTTGTGGATTATATCCGCGTTTCGAAGCATCTTGTAGAGGATGCTTTGCGCGTGAGAGAAGTCCTTGATGTATTTTAAGTGTCTGAGGTCCAAGCCCTGTTATGTGTGCAGCTACTAGAAATTAATTCTCATACTAACCTGGATAGCATACTAGGAAGAATGATTTTGAAAGAGGATGAAGAGTTTTCCTACCTCTAGAAAGACCTCTCCTGCTTCAAGAGTTATATTAGATTGGAAGATCAAATCAAAGAGCAATTCCTTAAGTTACAGTCGAATCCTCCGATAGTCCACTACGAAGTTCAAGTCTTGGAGCATTTTTATAGAAACGGATTACGCTTTACAGATAACGATTGCTTTATTGGCACTAGCCAGTTTTCTTGCTTTTACTATAAGCTATACTATCAACATCACCCCTCGAGGCCAGTTAAACCTAATGCTTACGAATAGATCTACCTCAACTAAATAAAAACTATAATTAATATAAACTAAGAGTTTAAAAGGGAATTCTAATATTTAATAGAAGTAAAATATAATTATATATATAATAAGGACTAGGGTTTATATTATATATAAATTTTAATAGATATAATAATAAAGCCTAATTATATATATAATAGTAAGGACTTAACTATATATATAATAGATAAACCTAACCCTAATACCTTAGTATAAAAGAGTCTTAATTAATAGTAGCTAGCTTGTCTTATATAGTTTTATTAGACCTAGATAGACCTATTTAAAAGTAAGCAGGATAGGGTAATTATATATTATTTAATAAAGGATTTTAAAATAAGGCTTATAGGGAATTATAAGCCAGTTTCTTAATATATAATTAGATTAGCAGTAGTATATGAATAGTAATAAGCGTTATAATATTTATTTAATATATTATACTAAATGCTAACTGCCTACCCTAGAGTTTTGCCTAACCCTACCTGCTAAGATTATAAATAAAAACTAGGGTAAAAGTAATAGCAGTCCTAGTACTAATTATATAACTTTTACCAGACTTATAAAGGTGCTTTATTAAACCTAAGTATATAATAGAGAATAAAGTTAATATAAATAGAACTTTAAAATAATAAAAGGGTGCTATTTTTATTATTAAGTAAAAGGGAAACTATTTAAGTATATATTAATAGCCTGTGCTTAATATTTTAATTAGATTTATATAAAGAAAAAGATATTTTAAGATTACTAGAATAAAAAGAAAGTATAAATAGATATATATATAATATATTAAAGATACTATTAATTATAAGAAATTTACTAAGTAGTAGATTTAAAGTATAAAGAGGATAAGTATATAAATTTCCTAATATAATAATACCTTTATATTTTAAGGCCTTTAGTTAGTAGGGATATACTTAATAGTTCTTAAAGTATTTTAATTAGTTATTTAAGACTTGCCAGGAGTACATATTATAGCTTAGTAAGGATATGTTTCTAGGAGGTAGCTAATATATAATTACTAATTATATAGCTTTTTTATTATAAAGGGATTTTTAATAAGGAAAAGAAAAAGAAATAGGATTATAATATATTATTTATTAGTATTTATTATAGGGTCTACTTATTATATAATATAGTAGTTAATATAATAGCAGTAACTCTTATTATTACTTATAACATAAGTCTAGTCCTCTTATAATAAATATAATAAATAAGATATTAAGTAATTATATATTTATAAAAATAGTTTTACTGTAGTAATATATTAAATAAATAGATAATAGTTATAGAGGCTATAAGGGTTAAGGTAATGGGCTCTAGGCTATTATATATAAGACTTTAGTTCGGAGTAGTTAGGCATTATATAGATCTACTAGAGCTTCTCATACTAAGGCGCCTCGGTAGCTAGCCCTAATAGATGTTTATATCGTGCCTTAATACCATTATTATTGCTTTTATATACTTCCTTAGTACATTTCATTTTGGTTACTATAGTGCCGCCATAAGCGAACCTCCAAACAGCCTCCAGTGTAGTGAATTGCTGTATCCCTAGGCCAGATCTAGTGCGCGAGATTTTTTTCAGATCCGTCAAAGCAGAGACAGTTCTCCATCCGGTCATCATTCCACATAAGGTATACCCATAAGTCTAACAAATAGCCTGTTAGGATCCTTACCCATCCCCACCCCAAGTCATCATTCCACCGCAACGAGACAGCCTTAACAACATATTCACCTCTTTCTATATCCTTCAAGACCGCTTTATCAGCAAGTAGAACAAAATCGAAGAGGTAATCTGCCATACCTTGACCCTCATGAGGTCTCGTGCTCACGCGGAGTTTCTGATTGCCTTTCTCTATGACTTCAGTCTCCTTGAACTTTTCCGCGTTGCAGATCAATTCCAAATCGAAACGTGCGGCGATGGCCATCAACGTTCTGAAGGATTGTCCCGCAAGGGTTGCCGCATAGGTCTCTCCGTGAATTGACCTAGCTTGCTGGTCGCCCCTTACTACCAGACGCGCCTTGCACTTCTGAAAGCGGCCGTGCTTGTCAAACTTGTATACGTAGACCCACATGCAGTCTAGAATTTGGTTTCCTTTCGTTCGAGGGTCGTCTCGAGGAATTTCAGTCCATGATTCCATCTCGTCATGGCTCCTAAGATGCGCTGTTTCTGCTTCCTCAAATAGAATTCACATTGGATGATTGATCAAGTCTGAATGGCTTCGTGGTAAGGGTGGCATATTGTCCTCTTGTGAGGCGAATGATGTAGCCCTCGCCTGTATCGAGGCATAATTGATAGAGCAATCGCGTGTTGAAGTTGATGGGGGATATTGTTGTTATGGATGAAAACGCGCCAAGGTGCGGGGTGTGTTGGAACTTTTGGTTCGTCACTGTACATACTGATCCAGCGTCCTTTCTTCCGTCTCCGCCACATCCACTCCAACGGCGAAACTCTATGGCAGCCGCACGTAGAGCTGCATATTTCTAGCGTCTTTGACCACGCAGTCGTAACCGTTGAAACTGTCTTCGTCGTCTGCTCCATGTCCGACCTTCTCTACGACTGGTCAGAGGTCCTGCAGCCGCTCTGGAACGCGACGCTGAGGGTCGTCGCGTACGTCTCCGCCAACTCACTGAGCTCTATGGTGTCGCGGGCGTTTGACTCGCTCAGGGGCGCCGAGGCCCTTTCCAGTCCTTCTCCTCCACATGCCCGACCGCCCTCTCCGCAAGAGATATTATTCAGTCGCTCACCAATAACGTAAAGATACGATGGTCTGTGTGTCATGCCTAGTTATCGACGTCGATCCGATGGATTGGGACCTCTTCGCGTCGCTCGCTCTGGCCTCTTTGGACTACTGATTAGTTCGATCACAACAACTCATATTTCCCAGTTCCTGTTAATAGAGTCTTTCAACGTATTTATTTTCTCCCTTAATGTATTTTTCATTTGTTGTCCCCCCAGATTGTCTGCCCGTGGTTTACGTTTTAGAGTTATACGATTAACATGTGAGTTCTAATCTCCACCAACTGTCATCGAGGCGCTGACTAGCACAAGCCTCAGACCACGACACGAGTCAGGGAAAGTTTTAAAACGCCTGTCCAATCGATAACCCATCAACACTTGCTAGAGCTACTGTAAGAAAGCTTCACAGACTTCTAGAGACTTCTTCTGTACTTGCTACTCATCTTCCTCGCTTGGCGGGTCGTTTTGTTGTGAACGATTAGTGCGCACGTACCTACTCGTCTAATACCACCAATTAGCCACACAAACTCAAAAGTTTGACTAAGCCGGTGTGCAATACTCTCAATCCTATCGGGACGCCGTTGTCATTCAGGGGTTCGAGCTATTTATCCCTGCCAGAACGTGGAGGTTCACACTAGAGGCAAATTCCTCTGGGGAGGGCGGCCCGCGGAAGTTCCCCTCGTTCCGAATCAACTGGCTTGGGTCATCCATGAATTGATTGAGTGGGTGGGTTATTCTCCCTTGGCCACTCTGCTGTCCATTCTCCTTGTATGTAGCTGCTAGCGAGATAAGGTCGTATTATTTGGAAAGTGGCTGCAGACAGTCAACTATCCTACGAAGGACTTCGGGTGCTGTGGGATGCCACCACTCTGGGGCCCTTAAGAGACATGCATGTCTCTTCAACGGTTATGGATAATTTTCTCTACTGTAAAAGCACGAACATAAGGCAGCCCGGACTGCATATACCCCTCTGCCGCACCAACTAACTGGAGTGTTGCTACATTGCGCCAACACGGAAGATGGCAAGCGGTTTGGACCATGATGCTAAATCCCAAGGCCTGGTTCTCTTGTACCTGAATCTATGCCTTATCGTGCTATCATCCATTGTCATGATCGGGCGTCTGTACGCTCGCGGCTTCATGGCCAGGGCTCTTGGGGTTGATGACATGCTGGCGTTACTTGGCTTCGTGAGACTCCCCGCGAACTTTCCCCACTGCGTCGTTGTTGACATATTTGTGATTTCAGGCCTTGGCTGTCGCTATATCTTCCCTCGAGATCGCCTAAGTACAAAATGGATCAGGATCTATGATGAGCACACTCTCTCCCGCACAGCTAAAAGCCTTTTTCGCGGTATGCGCTTATTCCAAGCATGCATGACCGGTTCATTTCTTGTTCTAGACTAATAAAGGCGACCCAGCTTTTACCTGTTGCACAAATGCTGTTTTTCCTGGCGTCTGGCTTAATTCGCCTGTCGATTCTGGCTTTCATTCCTCGTCTTAGTCGAGATCGTACGTATCCCATCCTGTGCCCTGCTCGCACAACCTGACGGTTGACATGCCGATAGGTGTCTTTATACGGTGCGTCTGGGGTATCGGCATTGTCATCGTTTCGATCACTCTAGCAGCATTTATCTTCTTCCTCCTAGAGTGCAAACCTATCGGGTATGTGTGCCTGTTTCTGTCAGTTTGTTCAGTTTAGTCTCTAATACTGACTCAGCGACCTCTTTGACGGCATGAATCCTGATAGAAATTGTGTCAGCCAAAAATCGGAAGCTCATTTAACGTGGGCTCATGCTTTCATTGGGATTTTGATCGATGCCGCGCTATTCGGGCTGCCAATCTGGGTCATCCACAAAAATATGACGTTTGGTTCCAAGGCGATAAAAGTTATTCTCGTCTTCTGTGTTGGTTTGGCTGCCATCGTTATGGGAATTCTTCGACTTGGCTTCATGATAACTACTGACTTTGCCGTTGACACGTTCGTTGCCTGCCTTGGTTGTTCTGCTCCCATTATTAGCCGCTAACCCTATAATTACAGGACTTACAAAATGGCTCGAGTTGCCGCTTGGATGACGCTTGAATTGCATGTTGGACTCTGGTGTGGCAGCTTTCCTGCTCTTCAGCCTCTGCTTCGCCTTGTTTCCTATAAGGTCGGTCTCTGAAGTCATCTCGATAGTACCAACAAGCCGACTCCTCGAGGTACCGAGACAGGAACTCGGCCTGGTGCAAGTAGATACATCAGGCAGCTTAGTGCAGTTGATCCTGATCCTGAAAGTGACGGCGCGAGTGCAAGAGCTATCGTCTCAGGCGGTGACTCGACGACAGAATTTGTGGAGCTTGGGCACGTGGATAAAGGAGGTATCAAGACGGTGACTGATGTAACTGTGAGGGTAGAAGATCAAGCATGCTCACGAGATAGGAACGAAATGGAAACAACATGGGATGCAGTTTAATCTAGGTAGCTTACCAGAGTATCGTGCTGTCTTTTAATGTTCGTAAAGATCGTGAACCGTTGTCCCCGCTGATCTACGGCCCAGGCCCTACTGTACTACCGGTAATTACCACTGGTACTAACATCCAATACCAATTTTTGCGGCCCGTGTACCTCCCTCTTTTGGTTTTTCTGGGGGATTTGGGTCTGGGTCGGAATACAAGAATATTTGGCCCGTGCGCCCTCTACAACTTTCCAGGACCCCCAGTGCTGATTCCCTCTTACCACAAATAGGAAGCATCTTTTGTAATACGAAAGATGCGCCGAAAACTCAATTTGGAAATTTTGGGCGTTATATCCCCTATTTATATGATTCTATTGGACCTAAAAACCTGATGCCGGCATCCATTCCACTCAGCGCTCTTGGCTAATGCGTTTTTGCCAGTATCATTGTTGCACTTAGGGTGCTTAAAGGGTTAAAGTGAATATGATGAGCAGCAGCAAAATGTGTTTTTTTATTGTTCTTCAGTTGTTACTTGTGCGGGGTATTCCATCCCGCAGAGTTAAAGCATATAGGTAGATTACCAATACTGTTGTTTCCTGAGGCCGTGAAGATCATGCCTACCCTGAGACATTATGCTTTCAAGTTATCGTCGTAATAGAAGTCCTTCGGGCTGAACAAACAAAGCAGTGCTTGCATGTTGCCTTCCAATTTTCGCGCTACAGGAGAAACTAGCTGCTGGCGCTGCCTCTAATGCATCGGGAGCCATGAAAATGGGGTCCAAACCGGATGGTTGGGCAGATTTCTATAACTTTTGGCATTCTATTATGTAGTTACCTACCGAGGCAATTTTAATAACCGCGTGGCAGCATATAAGAAAAAGTATCTTCTAGATCATTCTAAAGAGGTTGTATATATAAAGAAGACTTGGCTTGAACCGTATAAGGAAAAACTTGTTAAGGCCTGGATCGATCAGCATATACCGGTATAACTTTGTTAGGATGTTTGAGAGGCATATTAACTGTATACACTCTTTGCTTTCTGGAGGTCATTATCCCTTCCGATAATCTTAGCATAGCTTTATTTATCTATTCTAAGGCCCTTTTTCTGGAAAAGTGCTTTAAGAGTAACATTTTTCAGGAAAGAGTTGGTGGGCGACCCTAAATTCCCCATCTGCGCCCGAGTTCCTCACAGCATACGTGCTCAAAAGAAGCAACATAACACCAAAACCATACCATTCAGACCCAAGAAAGGGTCTATGAACTAGACCCCATAGTTTCTTCATATCATCCCAATTATCAAAACCTCCCTGGCAAAAGAACCAGAAAACATCATAACCTAGACGTTCCATGGATGTCACTGCATACAAGCGAACCCGATCCATCCTTGGAGGGGGGACAGGGCTCCCCATTCTGTGCCAAGTATCACGAACCATGTGCTGCTGGTTATTGATTACATTAGGGCCAGCTTCGCAAGTGACCTTTTCGAGAAGGCAACTTTGCGGGTCGTGTTCAACGTGCGTCTGGTCAAACCGGAGGACCTACTTTATCGTGGGAAGAGAAGGTTCGGATGCGGAGGCTGAAGCTGAGGCCGACTTTGACGACGTGGATGAACTATTTAACGGCTTTTGGGCGCAAATAGTTATTCTGGACCGCAATTGTAAGCATAAGAGTTATTGATAAGTTCTCAGATGGAGGGGGCGGATGGTACTCACAGCGTCATGAAGGAATGGTATTGTGTGTTGCCAATCTCTTTCCGCACATCAACCAGAAACGACTTAACTTGATCCGGAGACCAGCCTAACGCTTGCGTAAAAACAGGCATTGTTAATGGCTCAAGAACAAGCAGCCAGTTCTGCGTCATTAGATGGCCTATGCGCTGCAACCTTTTCCCAGGATAGCACGCATTTGTCGGCGCGCCGTTTCTGGTCTCAATGATATGCTCAAAGCCTGTTTCCTGTAGCAATGGCTTAAATTCATTCGGGTAGTACAGCGTTGTACCGAAACTGCGCATTCCTTGCTCTAGCAGATCATTCCATTTGCGGAATGCGGTGCCGTCCAATGAATGATTTGGTGACTGTAGAATTGCGATCCATTCCGTAAATTCGACCCATCCTCCAGGCTTCAGGTTGTCAAAAGTCGATTGGACTAACTTCCTTTTATCCTGAATATCGCCAAGTTGTCGAATGTGAATAAAATCGAAGTTACCGCCGCCGGTGAAGTCCCAATCATGCGTAATATCCATTGCCATAAAGCTACAGTTAGATCTGGTGTAAGGCGGCTGGACCGGATCAATGTCCACGGCTAGAACGGAACAGTAAGGGTGTTTTTGGGCTACCAACCAAGGCCACGATTGTTAGCTTCAATGGCCATGGCACAGAAGGACATGAACGGCAAAAAAAAAAAAAAAGACTTGCCAAATTCCTAAATACGGCAAAATGGCAAATGTCAGTAAAAGATGCAAATCATTGCATTCGTTCAATGATAAGAACTTACCAATGCCCATGCTCCAGGGCCAGTGCCGACATCAAGGACCCGCCTCGGCTTTGATGAGATAGGTGCTAAATGAAGCTGCCCTTCGAAGACATCGATGATGACGGTGTGCTGAATGACTGGCACAATCTGTCAGCAAGCACACAAGCTAAAGAGTAGCGAGGGGGTGACGCGCCCGGGGCCTCAATCCATACCATTTCTGGTTTGTTCTTGCTAAAACGAAAGCGCATTAGCACACGAATAATTAAGATGCGTGCTATCGAAGAGTATGATTGATGGGTGAGACGGGAATATACCTGGCTGTTTGGCAGCAAGCCGTAACCTGTGAATTGTTTGATTAATTCTCGGATACCAATGGCTTGTCAGAACCGAGAGACGGACGAACAGAGGATTTGTTAAACTTCTTGACGAAAGATTGAAGGAAACGTTTGGAGCGTGACCCACTGACCCGAGTGGAACTACTTTATCAAGTCAACATGAGCAAACAGATGAACCAATCAGCCAATCTACTAGTATGGTAAATGATATTCGCAGGTAATGAAGTGATACTGAACTAATAGCAGCATAATGGGTAATTCTTACCGTTCCATAGGCCGATAACTCGTCATGTATTCATCTGAAGAATCAGAAGAGTCATCTAGATCCTCCTTGGGCCGAATACTGCTTGGCTGATCAACGGCATGGTCTTCAATCGTAGGCTATTTCACAACAGTCAGAACGCCATCGAATTGCAATTTGGCTCATGGAATTCCCACATCATCAACTCCGGCTCTTGCAGCCGCTGCTGGGGAAAGCGTTTGCTGGTCCCATCCGTCTGAGCAGCGTGAGCGTCCGCTCACGGGTGTGCCAGGGATACCCCCGCTCTGGTTTTGGTTTTGGCTGTCACTAGACACGCTAGAGGCATAGTTCGACGAGGAGGCGGCGGTGAGTGCCGACATCAAGGTTTGTGCAGGGGGCCTTGTTATGACTGATGACTGCGGAACTAGGGAGTCAGTGGGCCTGCCACCACTTCTCGTTGAACTTGAGTCGTGCCCATTGTCCGTTGCGTAAGCCATTTGTTGTAACGAGAGTGAAAAATAAAAGAAAGAAAGTGAGAAATGGAAAAGAAAAAAATGTCGGTAGTTAGGCCTTCGCTGATCGATCTGCTGCAGGAATTATATTCGCGGTTCCGACGTTGTCGAGTCAAGCTTATCGAGCTAATGGGTCGGAATGGATGGAGGCATGTTGCTCTTCTATAATTTCTTCCCTGCCGTTTGGTACTGAACCCATCCTTCTTCTTGTCTCGTTCTCTCAGTGATCATCTGAGTCTAGCCCTGTCCGGTTAGCTCAGATGCCTCAACGCGTCCCCACTAATAACGGATCAGGGGGATTTTCACTAGCTCTAGTGCAGTTTAGAGTTTATCACATTTTATCACATTGGTTCAGTAGCCTATCCCTGGTTGTATGTAGATCGTACGGAGGCTAGGAGGGAAAGAAAACACCGAACTCGATATCTGCGGACTTTGGCGTGAGCGAGTTCGGTATTTTCTTCCCCCCCGTAAGGAGGTTAGGCTTAAAAGCTCTTACGTGCTAGGACCGCCACTTAATTACTCCTAGAAACCCTAATAATATTAGGCTACCTAATTTGTATAGGGATCTACTATCTCCTAAGAGGTCATAAGGCTCCAACGCGGTCATGACGAGGGGCCCCGGAAACCGGCCACCCTTCCTCACTAAAACACTAAACTTTTAAATAGTTATAAAAGCTTCTAGATTAGTAATATAATTTTTTTCTAATTTTAATTATATATTTAAATAATTATTAAATAATAAAAAAATACTATATAATTATATTAAGTATTGATAAAAAGATATATTTACTTAAAGTTTAATAGTTAAGTCTGTTAAGGAATTACTAGTATTTATTAAGAAAATCTTAACTAATTATAAATATTTATAGAAAATATAAGGAAAATAACTATTAAGTCCTAGTTTAAAAATTACTAATATTAAAAATATAAATTATTTAAATTATATTTTTAATACTTAATTTTACTAAGCCTTATTTATATATTTATAATATTAAGTTTTTTTTTAAAATATTATCTTTTTATAGCTATAAATATTAAATAAAGTTATACAAAATAATTAATTTAAAT
>JACTAS010000214.1:0-24143 GCA_014884825.1 Fusarium sp. 190-020-2 | reverse complement strand
CGGTTGCACAAGCCGTTAAGCCACAGGGCAAAAGATCGGGCCATAATCGCTATGCAAGCAATTATGGGGGTGCTACAGCTGCCTTATAGAAGCCTTACAACGCTGTTACGGACACGAATCGTAACACTAAGGTTAATTAAATTAATAATAAGATATATAATTAGTAAGAGGGTATAAGTATATATAATTTATTATATATATTTACTAGTAATAATATTAAATAGTTTATAAAAATCCTCTTCTTAATTAAGACTAAGATATAAGAAGTATATACCTAATTATAATATAATAAGTTTCTTTCTAATAAAGATAATAAGCCCTAGTAAGTAATTTTAATTATCTAACCTAATTTACCTATTTATTATTATTTTAAAATATTAACTTCTAGTATATAAGTTATATAAATTTATTACCCTTTTTAATAAGGTAAATATATACCTTAGGATAAAATATAATAATATTACTTTAAAATACTATTATAAATTAGTAAAGTAAGTTAAAGTAATTTTAAATTATATTTAAGATTAGTTTAAGCTTTAATTATTATATATACTAATTAAAGTAATTTCTTATCTTATTATACCGAGATTAAATAAACTAAAATACTAGAAATGTAACTATATATTTTACTAAAACTAAAAGATAAGGCTTTATTATATAGAGGAGTATCTTTAGGAAAACCTAAAAGGCAGAGAAAGGCCGATATTAGATCTAAAGCTGCCTGCTAAGTTATTATAGATTAAGGGCATTACTTATAAATAGTTCTTCCCTTCTTAGGAAGGTAGTAAATAGTTTAAGGTTCTTTAAGAAACTAGAAAGTTAGAGAAAGGAATAAGACTTATAAAATTATCTTAGCCTAATTTAAGCTAAGATATCTAAAGTCTTAACTATAAGGCATATGCCTATCTAAGTAATATATTAAAGCAAAAGGAGAATTACTTTAACTAGATAAATTAGCTATATATAAGTGCTAAGGACTTAGGTAGTAATACTCTTATATTTACCGGCCAGGTCGCCAGTCCTGGGCGGGTTCACGGTGAACCACAATGGCGGGTGGGGTTGGGGTTAACTCTAATATAAGCTAATTAGCCTAAAACGCCAGGCATACGGACTATTCACGTAGAACCACAGTTCACGCAGAACCACTAGCAAAACCAGCCAAACAGGCAGCTAACCCTAAGCTAACCCTAAACTCCCTAGGAATTAACCCTAAGCTCCAACCCCAGACAGAGAACAAGGATCAGCATTACCATAAGCAACAGTAAAAAGCAAAATAAAATAAAATTAGAGTTTATACTATATTATAATAAATATATTAAAATTTATTTATTCATTTACCTACCTAACTCTACCTACTTAGCCCTAGGAAGGAAGCACCTGAGCATATCTATCTATTATAGTTAACCAGAACCTGTTAGGGATAACTACTATGCCTATAGGCTCCTCAGCAAGACGGCCACTGCCAAAAGAGGTAGAAAAAGGAGGATCGGCATTACCAGTCTCTGATACTAACAATGCTGCTCTTACTAAGCCAGGAGGTCAGGTCATTCGGCTATGCGAAGAGCTCGGCGTCCTGACATTTATTGTTTGCGTCGATAGCCTGCTGATAATTAAGTTAATATAGGAAATTTCATGGCGCTAGTAGGATATAGGTATTATAATAATTAAAATAAGTAAGTGCTAATAATTAATATTTTAGGCACTATAATAGCTATAATAAGTTTAAAATAGGTAAGAATATAAAAGAAATACTAATAAATTAATTAATATTAATATTAATATTAATATATAAACTTATAGTATTAGTAACTATATAATAAATTTACTTTAAAGTTATTTTCTTTAATAATTATTAGGTAATAAGGTTTATAAATATATATTAATTTTTTATAATTAATTAAAATATATTTCTAATTTATAAAGTTTAAGCTATTAATATATAATAGTTAGGTTTTTAAATAGGTAAACTAGTTTATATTAGGTTTATATCTATAAATTATAAAAGGTATAATACTAAGTAATATAAAGTATTATATCTCTTAATAATTAAGTAATATATATTAAGCTTATTAATATAAAGAATTATTATTAATAGCTAGTAAGCTAAGTTTTATAAAAGTGCTAATAAATATATTTTATATACTAAAGATTATAATAAGGACTAATAGTATCTTATAGTTAGTCCCTTATAGATTATTAATATTTATATATTAGTCTAGAAGGACTATTAAGCAAGGGTTATTAGTTCTCTTATCTTATTAATAGACCGAACTATCTAGAAGGTCGGTCTAGCATAAGGGTATAGGTCTGTTATTATAATTAGGGAAAATTTATAAGGCCTATATAACATAACTGCTAGGATTGTAACATTCTGTAATTTTAGGATAAAATTACTATATAATTAAATGCCTTGCTAATAGCAATATAGGCAGCGCTTATTAATCTTATATATCTTTATAGCGCATTAGGTACTTAATTCTAGTTTATTTTAAAGGGCCTAAAGTATAAAGAGAGTTTTAGCCTTATCTAAAGGTTTTAATATATTTAGTAGTTATAAACTAATTAATTAAATAAAAAGTTAAATATAAGAGGGAAAAGTGCGGCGCATGCTTATTAACCACGTTATTAATTTATACTTTTAATTAGTCTTAATAAGGTTTTTATATTCTAATTTTCTATATCCTTTCTTATTATAGTTTTAGTAAATAAATTTAGACTTATCTTATTTAATTATTTTAATTTCTATTAATTTTAATTTAATATTATAAGATACATTATTATTATATTTCTATCCTTAGTTAGTATTATAATAAGGTTTATTTCCTTATTATCCTTAATTATTTTAGTTATAATAGATTCTTTATTAGAAATATATATTATTAATTTTAATAGCTCTTTCTATATAATTAGTTAATATCTTAAGTTATATTTCCTTATAAAGTTCTACTTAAACTAATTCTTTAAGTTTATTAAAATAGAGTAATATAAGAAGTTTTTAGTTTTAGCTTAATTTAATAACTAGCTAAAGGAATTTAGTTTTATATTTTAATATAAATTTAGTTTATTAAAGTATTTTAATTTTTCTTTTTACTTAGCTTTTCTTATTAATTAACCGAAATACTTATTATATAGCTTTTTTAAATTTAATATAATTATTATAAATTTAAAAAATTTATAATAATAGTTTATTTTCTAATATAATAATTATTTCTTTTAATATAAATTAAAACTATTAAGTAGTATTGCCCTTAAGGTATCTTAAAGTATATATAATCTTATTACTATTACTTATAAACTAGTTTAAGAAATAACTTATATAAGCTTAATATTAAGTAAGAAAGGTAGCTAATTTAGCAGGGTTTTTATTAAATAGTTTAGGTATATTAAGTTTAAGGATTTTTCCTATTTCTTTTTTACCTACTATAATAATAGTAAGGTTATATATTTCTTAAATAGTATTTTAATAATTAGCTACTTACTTAACCTGTAATTCTATAGCTTTAGTAAGGGCTTACTTATAGTTATCTATTTTAGTAGTTATATTAATTATTTACTAATATAACTAGGCAATATTAGAGTTAGTATTACTTATAGAGTTATTATTTAGATCCTAATTATTATTAGTAAGTATTAAAGCAGCATTAAGTATAATATATTATTAGGCAGGGTTAATATAAATAACTATTATATTTATATTACTTAGTGTTATATAATATAATCTAAATAAAAGCTATTAATATATAATAATTTAATTTAATTATATTAAATTAAGTTATATTAGGTTTATTATTAGTAAATAATATAGGGCATATATTAAGCATTATTAAAGTATTATATCTTTTATTAATAGATTTGATATATATTAAACTTAATTAATATAAAGAAGTTATATTAATAGCTAGTAAGCTAGCATATATAAAACTGCTAATAAGTATATTTTATATACTTATAATAACTTACTATAATAAGTTAGTGCTTATATATAAGTTATAAGTCTAATTATAAGTCCTGTCGAGCGGCTTATAATAGAAATAAGGAGGAAGCGTAAGTCGCTTAGTTGATTGGAGGAAATTTGTGGGGTCCACGTGACGTAGCCGCGAGGATCGTAACAATAGAGGTGTTAAGACCCAGCGACTATATTACGTATACCCCACATTTTCGGCCAAATTATCACATCCTTCACCATACTGGATTAGCGCCAAGACTCTATAATTATAGCTAATCTATTATAATTATTACTAGTCCTATAATAACATTACTAATTACTACTAATACCTATTAATATATAAATTATATTTATTACTACTTTCTTTAGACTTAGGTTACTAGCTATTAATAAAATATTTTTATATTAATAAGCCTAATATATATTACTTAATTATTAAGAAACGGAATAACTAATATTTGCTTAGTCCTTGCCCTACAAATCTACTAATATAAACATAATATAAACTAGTTTATCCCTTAGAAAATTATAACTATTATACTAAAGGGCTAGTTGGCTAAAATTTAAGAATTAATAAGGAATAGAGGTAATTACTTACTGAAACTAGTTATAATACCCCCTTTATTAATATTAATATTATTTTCAGGCTAATTTAGATATACTAGCTATATAAAATATTAAAATACTAATAAACTGCTCTTAATATAAAAGAGCAAAATCTCTTAATTTCTTAATATCTACTTATCTTAGTCTTTAGGTCTATATAGCGATTAATAAACTTAGTTATCTATTTGCATCCTAAGTTAAGATGTTTGCCCTGCTGTCTTAGCAGGCCTATAACATAAGCGCGGATTTAACTATAGGACAGAGCATAGCCTAAGGACTCCTGACGGAGAATCCAGAAAGCCAGCCTATCCTCTTATCTCTTAGATAACCATTAATAAGGGTAGATCTGCTCTTTTAAGCCCCGCGGCCGTGAAGTCTGTTAATTAGAGTCCTTCGGGGCACTCCCTGTCTATGAGCTGCTTAAGGAGGTGAAAAGCTATCATCAGTAACATCCAATGTGGCCTCTACCATATCATCCTCTATATATTTCCATCGAAGTCTTAACCTAGGCATTTTTATATTATTGTTAAAGATAAAGACTAAAAAATAAGGCAAAGAGCGGTAAGGAATTTTGTAATTAAACTAACGACATTTCTATAGGACAGCACGCATAGACTGCGTACCCCGCACAGCCTTATAAGGTCAGAATCACCACATCTAATCATTTTTATAAATAATAAAGGTAATTTCTTTTGAGTAGCTATGCATTTAGACTGACTTTCGTGTAAGTGAAGTTAATGAGTTTTGGTGGAACTTTTTTCATTTTGCCTGGCGAAAGAGGGGTTGTGGATGGTAATCATTGTAGTAGGGCGGTTGGACGCATCTCAATGTACCCTAGTCACAGAAATCTCGCTTACAGTAATGGCTTCTTCAGATGTCGGTCGACAAGCCCTGCTTAATACGGCCCGGCGACGACGTTTACCAAAGCGTTCTACGTAGAACTTCTGAGCCTGCTTTAGCTTAGGCACAAAACCACATAGCACATGAGTTAGTAAGATTCTTGAAAGCTTACATTCGATGAATTTCTGAAATTTTCTATCCAAGTTCGACAGTAAAGACTTCGCCGCCGGGACCGGACCGGAAGTGGGCTTGGTGCGCGTTCCGGTCAGTACCCACAAGAATTTCAACTCTGAGCGTCAACATTAAAAGTTCTTCAGGAAATCATTTTCCAAACTTGAAACAATATTTCCAAAGCACTTCATGCAAGATGGCCCCGACCGCTCTCGACCTCAGCTCACTACCAACTTGTGCACCGTCCGAACCCACGAAGCCGCTTAAATATGTGGATGTGAGTTTCCCAGCCTGCTCCCTGTCCTGCTAGACGTCATGCAAATACTTAGCGTCAATAGGTGGCCGTAACGGCCACGGCCAAAGAGTTCGATGGCTTCTATAGAAACAAGAAATACCACCAGAATGACTTCTTCAGCACGCTAGACCGCGCTCGAGAAGCCGGTGTCGCCAAAATACTCCTAACTGGAATGTCTCTAAGCGATGTTGAGTTCAATAGGTCAATCACGCGGTGTCGACCCGGACAATGCTTTCTCACTGTGGGCGTGCATCCATACAATGCTCAAGAGCTGGTTTCTGGAGGTCAAAAGTATACTGATAAGTTGGCGGAAGCTATCAAGAGTCTGTACAGGGAGGATGCCAGCACTCTTGCCGCCTTTGGTGAGCTTGGTCTGGATTACGACCGGCTAACCCATGCCTCTAAGGAGTCACAGATACACGCCTTCAAGGCACAACTTGACTTTTTCCTGTCCGAAAAGCTTGATCTGCCCTTGTTTCTCCACTGCAGAGCAGCATGCGATGATTTCATCGATATCATCTCCCCATATATTCCTCAACTACCTCGAGGCGGTCTAGTACACAGCTTTGTTGGTTCCGAAGTCGAAATGCAGCAGCTCGTAGCGCTCGGGTTGGATGTCAGCGTTAATGGCTTTAGTTTCGCAAACACTGAGAGCCTCAAGATGGTGGCAGCAATCCCTCTCGACCACTTGCAGATTGAGACAGATTCGCCATGGGGGTACATAGGAGAAAACTCGGAGTTGGTGAAACGATATTGTGCGCATGCCTCCAAGTCGCCACAGTCTAAGAAGCGTGATAGGTGGGATGCTCAATATATGGTCAAGGAGCGAAATGAGTCCTGCATGATTGAACGGGTAGCTTTTATCGTTGCAGGACTGAAGGGGATTGGAGTAGAAGAAGTAGCGGAACAAGCACGGGCAAACAGCATCCGAATGTTTGGACTTGGTGAATGAGCGACAAGTTGATACATAGAGCATATTAACTCTCCGACCTGAGTATTGAGACGAAATATATATGTCTTCTTGGCGACCATGTGCTCGAAACCTGAAAAGTCAAGATTGTGGGTTATATCTAATTGAGATTTCTAGTGTCGATCAGTTAGGGGCGTGTCTATTCACTGATTTAGGTCCGAAGAGAGGCCTTGATGCCTGTGCTGGCTTTGCGAGTGGAAAGTGGCACCGCATCTAGTTCTTAAGGTATTGATAATAGTTATAAGGCGCTTTGGCTGGTTGCGTGCGGACTTTTAGGAGAATTCTAGACTATCTATGAGATCAACCTCAAAAGCCTCCGAAATACAACTTGAGCCACTTGGCATTGTTGTCAGATGAGCTCCCAATCATGTAGTTTGCCTTCTCGTGAAGCTTTACCAGAGGCTCGTGTATTGTTAAAACAAGCCTTTCGCAGCTTCGGCAATGTGAATATGATTCCGGACCTAGGACTTCCATACTCTAGTATACACAAGTATTGCTTATATGCAAGGTCTCATCGATGGCCATATCTTTTCTTCCTACCACACATATATCGACGATGGAAATAAATCAGCCAGGTTGCAAGATGTGGGATAAATGTACGTCACCAGCGCTTACTCCAGAGACGCTCATCCGCTTTCCATGGTCATGCGATCTGATTGAATGGCTGTCTGATGACACAGTAAAAAGCACTAAATTCATAGACCAGCTTAAGCTTCCATCCTATATTGCTGAGGTACTCATCCTCACTCCCAGGTCGTACAGAGCCACATCTGACCGGTTAGGGCCGTCTATAAAATGTTGAGGTTTTCTTGGGGACAGCGCGTCATTCCAGTGTGCGACGAGATTTCAGGGGTCTGAAGGTTCTGGTTGAGGAAAAGGTGATTCGGATTCAATGTTAAAGATTGAGCTCAAAGAAAAGCCGCCGGCGTCTCTGAAGTTATCTTGGTTCTCCTCGTACTTGAGTCCTCCCATATTTGCACCGATTGAAACCACGTCCTTATTCCGGTCTGCGGATCCAGAATAGGCAGGTCGAATGAGTATTCTGTGGCCTTAAGGCCAGACAGTGAGTTTTTGACTTGGCCGCCACTGCGAGAAACGCCGATGTTATTCGTTTGCTCTTTGAGAAGTAGTAACATAATCCTGCAGAACCAAGGTCGCATGACAATATATGAAACTATAATCGTTGAGAATACAAGTTTAAGGAATTTTCTATGAGAATGGCGCTCATATGGATACCAGAGATCAAAAAGGTATACAGCATTAATTATGTAGCAGCCGCGGCGGGAGCACTTGATACTGTCAAAATTTCAGTAGGAAGAGCGCCCTACTAACACACTACGTTAGCACTACCAGTATGCACACTTCTACTACCACCATTAATATGCTACCTGAGCTTAGACTGTACCGTTTACTGTATTAATGACTGAAGTGACAACTGCCAGGAATGTAGGCTTAAAATGTGTGGCTAGAAGCTCCTTCGGCAACCCCGTGTGGCTGATAAGGAAGACGGAAGGTCAAATGTTCTTGGCGTGCGCACCCGGCATCCCTGTATCGTACCCTCGCACAAAAGCCCCTACCTCTACCCCGCATTCGGTGTGCCGGCCGGCTTCATCATTTCGCCACCTTGAACCGGCACCGGAGTCGCTTGCCCACGGCTATTCTAGGCGCTAGCTTTCTTATACTTTATGTGCAATAGCTTAGTAATTAACTTTAGAGCGTATTCTTGATATAAATGACTGGTATACAAGCATTGATCCCTTTTCATGAACAGTAGCATCATCGTCACCTCACAATACACAGAGTCTCCTCATCACCAATTCCCACTATGAGCAATCTCTCAGACTATAGCCTTCTCTCCTTCGACGTCTATGGCACTCTCATCGACTGGGAGACGGGCGTTTTGAATGGCCTTAAGCCCCTGCTCGAGGCCAATAATGTCAACTTTTCTCGAGAACACCTTCTGAACGTTTATCATGATGCGGAAGCTGCCCAACAAGACAAGACCCCCAATTTGAAATACTCTGAGCTTCTCACCACCATCCATCCGCAAGTCGCCGACCGCCTTGGCCTTTCCAAACCCACTAAAGAGCAAGACAAGGCCTTTGGCGATTCTGTCGCATCATGGCCCGCATTCCCTGATACCGTTGACGCCCTGCGCCGTCTAGGCAAGCACTACAAGCTTGTCGTCCTCTCTAACGTCGACCGCGAGTCCTTCTCTCGCAGCAACGCTGGGCCTCTACAGGGCGTCCCATTTGATCTCGTCATCACGGCCCAGGATGTCGGCAGCTATAAGCCCAACCCTAAGAACTTTGAGTACATGCTGCGCGACGTCGAATCAAAGTTCGGAATTCCTAAGGAGAAGGTTCTGCAGACTGCCCAAAGTCAGTATCATGACCATCAGCCTGCCAAGAAGTTTGGCATCAAGTCTAGTTGGATAGAGAGGCCGGGAGCCTTGATGGGTAATCGAGAAAACCCTGTCTATGACTGGAAGTTTGCCACATTGGGGGATATGGCGGAAGCACTGGAGAAGGAACTTGCTAGCAAATAGAGATCAATCAAGTGTGAACAAGTTTGAAGACTTTTATGTCACAATATTTTAATAAACGTCAGATCGTACTTGCAAGTTCTAATATGAAAAGTGCTGTGATTATTGAACCTCATCTCCAGAGCAATAAGACAACAATTCTTAATCTTGTTTAACTTGAAGTAAGAAGCCATTGCTTTCCCAGAATACTGTGATATAGGGTAAGAAGAGAGGAAAAAGAAAAGAAGAGGAAAAAGAAAAGGTACATGATATGATCCGCCATAGTTTGTTATTCAGCCCGACAGTTTACCTCACCAGACAACTATTGGCTTTTGTGGCCCTAAGAGGGACACAGTATTGTGGGATTACCAACGAGTATTCACTCACTCGGACTGTAACGGTTGCACCTAACCACTACGCCACGGGGCAAAAGATTGGCTAATAACTGCTATTGTAGCAATTACAGTGGTGCATACAGCTGCTTTATAGGAGCTTACGTTAAACCAAGCCGTAACACTATGCAACAGGCAGGTCTTTTATTATAACAGATATATTTCGTAATGGATAATGTAGGCTGTGCTAGGATTACAATACTAGTACTATGTATTACAATCGCAAGAAGAATTAAAGATTCTTGCATTTTGTAATGAGGCACTTTAGTAATCCCATACCGAGTTGCTCTAGGGCGATTTAGTGTTCACACCGGGATATTCCCGGTGTACCGGCAAGCATGCTGGCATTGCGTCTAGCGGTACATAACCAAATGTTTTAGGATGACCTGATCTGGTGAGGATCTGCTCGGCACCGCGATTCAGGCTCGAGCATCTGTTGTTGCCCAATGCGTAACCCCATAGTTACGTGAGAGCAGGCCAGCAGCCGGCTTCTCAACCAGGCATTGTCGTGCTCTTAATGCTCCGGATCCGGTTTAAACTGCCCGTTCGGGATTAGCGGGTACGATCCGGGGTCACAAATTCCGGGTACTCCTAACCAGGCATCTCACATGACCGGCAAGCCTTGTGACTATACTCCAGAACGAGATGAAAGGATCTGTATGCTATTTAACTATCCTTATTTCTCCTTCCATTCAAAATTCAGCACTGTAAATAAACTCTATAACAACAACAAAAAATGCCATACAAGACACTAAAGGTTGCCGTTATCGCTGGCGATGGCATCGGGGTGGAGGTGATGCCCTACGGGGTGCGGTGCCTAAAGGCGGCGGCAAAGAAATTCAACCTATCGCTGGAATTCGAATATTTCGACTTTGCCAACTGCGAATATTATGCAAAGCACGGAAAAATGATGCCGGATGATTGGAAGAACATTCTTAAAGACTTTGATGCTATCTACTTTGGCGCAGTAGGTATGCCAGACCAGGTCCCAGACAACGTCAGCCTCTGGGGCAGCCTTCTCAAGTTTCGCCGCGAATTTGACCAATACATCAACTTGCGGCCTTGTCGACTATTGCCTGGAATCACTCCTCCACTGGTGAATCGCAAGCCTGGCGACATTGATTTTTGGATCGTTCGCGAGAACACTGAGGGAGAGTACAGCAGTGTTGGAGGCATCATGTTTGAGGGCACAGACAGAGAAACGGTCATCCAAGAAACGGTGATGACTCGTGTTGGCGTCGACCGAGTCCTTCGCTATGCCTTCGACCTTGCGCAGAGGCGACCTCGCAAGAAGCTCACTAGCGCCACAAAGAGCAATGGAATTAGTATCACCATGCCCTACTGGGATTCCCGTGTGATGGAAATACACAAGGAATACCCCGACGTTGCTGTCGACAAGTATCATATCGATATCTTGACGGCACACTTTGTGCAGCGCCCTCAGATATTTGACGTCGTGGTCGGATCCAACCTTTTTGGAGATATTTTATCCGACTTGGGACCAGCTTGTGCGGGAACAATCGGCATTGTACCATCGGCGAATATCAATCCTACAGGGGAGTTCCCTAGCTTGTTTGAGCCGGTTCACGGGAGTGCTCCAGACATCTACGGAAAGGGTATAGCGAACCCCATTGGAATGATCTGGGCAGGCCAGATGATGCTATCGCACTTTGGATACCATGAAGCTGCAGATGCTATGCTGAAGGCTATTGAAACTGTCCTTGCTATGTCGGATCCGGCTATCAAGACTGGGGATATAGGCGGCACAGGAAACACGCAAACATTAGGCGAAGCTATCGAACAGGAGATTCTATCGGCTTAGAATTGTTGAGATATACACCAGATATCAGATCATGTGGTAGTCAGACAGATAATTTGGAAACAGCTGTTGATGTTGCCCTCAGGGAAAAGGGATTACGGAATGCAGGTGAAAGTATATGGCTTCAGATAACGAATTGAAATATTCAGCTTCTCATCCGCATTCAACAGAGGCAAGCGACTTCACACTCCTTTTAAAGCCTTTTGATTTATGGTCTTCCCAATGGAACGCGGAATCCAGCCTCAAAAGCTTGACGCTATAGCTGTTCAGTTTGAAGCCTCGGCCCAGCTACCTCCCTAGTATCAACAAGAACTTTCCATTGAATCTAACAGAGGTATTACTCCTGAGATATATTGTTTGCACAGTTTACTAACCAATGTCAGAGTTTGTATGGGGAATTCTTCGGCGATCGCACAAGGGTCCGCAGGCGACTATCAGTCTGACTCTAGACCTACTACTACGTCATGGAGCCACTAGCCTCGTCCGCCATACAGTCTCAGGCCAAGTCAGGAAACGCAGGCCTGAGTTTAATCGAAAAACTGATCATTCGGAAGGAGATCCTATCATGATGATTCTCTTGCGAAGGTACGGGCGATACCTAAACGTATCAGCTATTTTCAAGGCTTAAGTTTCAAAGAATCAGTTTAAGCAAAGTTAGGATTTTCCACTGAAAACAAAGCCCAATACTACTGTATTATCCTTCACACGTGATGCATAGTTATGTGGAAAATAACGGAATGCAAAGAATTACTGTACCGCTGGCGACTAAGTCATCTCTGTAGTTACTTCGGGATTCTGTGGGAGGACGGGCAATCAAGACGTCAGAATGCGGAAAGCAGCAAGGAACAATATTCAATTGACCATGCATTCTGGGAGACTTTCAAGGTTTTCTCAAGCCTTTTCGTGTAGGGATGCGCGCCCGTTTAATGGAGCAATCATCCTCCGCCCTTTCCAATATCCTTGTCCAGGTCCATCACAGCAGGCTAGATAATTGCCGAAATAAAGCCAAAAAACGCTTCATTCTGCCCATGAGCCATGTTAAAAGATGCAATATTGTTCTTGGCCTTTCCTGCCCAAAAGAATACGGTCAAATTTCACCTCATCATTTTTTCCCCCAAGGCACTCATCGGCCAGCCCTATTTATTACCGGGTTGGGGGACTAGACAGCGAGATTTATTTATTTATTTGTATGTTTTCTTTCTCCACTCTCGGCAAGGAGGGAATGTCCGCTTAGTGATGGGAGATATTAACTACCAGAATGGATATTTTATATCAGCGCGATGCCACGTACCCCAATACCGTGTTCTTTGAATCCCAAAGTCTCCAAATAATCACTCACCATACCAGTATTTCCTCATAAACAAGTTTAACCGCTCTATGCTGGTACAGACGTGATAGGAACCTTGAGCACATAGGCCTTGTACAAGCCCAGAAGATTTCAAGAGACCAGGTCCGCAGGCGACGCACGCCAGCAATGGCCAAAAAAGTTCCCAAAGGGGTTTCCGTTGAGCTGAGCCGAATGTACTATCTATCTTTTTCCCCCATTCTGGATCGAGACCATGGTTGACCCTCAACCATTCCCAGACAAATACAAAAGCAAGTATTCCAGACGCAGAAAATCCTCAAAGAAACAGCATGTGGTTAATGGCGCTCTCGTGCCAGAAAGAGCTCTTCGCGACAGCCTATATCTCCTCGCCTGACAAGTTCCACTGACTAATGTAGTGACGGACTGCGTTCCTGACAGTTGGAAGCTGGTGTGCGATAGGGAAACCCTCCATTCCGGCCTCGCGTATAAGACTTGCCACGCGGTTGAAAATTACCTTTTCCGCTAAACCAAACATGAAACAGGGCCATAAATAGCTGCACACCGCCAACATGAGTAAGTTCTAGCCTAGATTACCAAACCAGCGGTATGACCTTTGCGACGGATCGAAAATCATTCTGTTGATTAGACCGTAGCTTCGAGCCAGACGGTGGTAATTTCTACCATGACTAGCAAGTATATTGCGTGGTACAACCATATTTCTGGTCTTCTGAAAACCAGAAAAATCTAATTCGCTCAATAGGGCACGGGAGAATGGCATTTTTACCGACTTGGGGTTACTTGCGAAGGGCATGTTAACCCCGTCCCTATGGTGATCATCTTCAGTCATTCCCCAGTATTTCATGCGGCATGCGCTGGGAAATTGATGGTACTGTACTCTTCTCCATGGCGTTGTTACCAGAACTGAAGCATTGTCCTAGAAAGCATATACGTGAACGTATAGCCTTTGCTTTCATTCTATGCCGATGGCATGACGGATGGTGGAGTTCTTTTACACTGGTGACCACACTGAAGAATCTGAGGAAGAGAATACAGGCAAGTACACGATTCACTTGTCCATTTACATGGCAATGTTCACCTTCGCAGACAAGGACGACATTCAAGAGCTAGAGGTCCTGTCAACAAATAAATACTCGAATATTTGACGAAAAGACTGGACGTTTCCAACTCTCTTTTCTCAATATCTGAAGTTTACAACTGTACACCACCCTTTTCGGAAGAACTTCGCAATTACATTTTAGCTCTAGCTAGAGAGACGATTCCCAGGGTTCCGGTTTTATCGAATGTCAAGGAAGAGTTCGATAAGGTAACCATTGATACTATTGAGTTTATCAAAGAGTTTTGATATTATTTCAGACGCAATCGTCTGATGAGGCATTGTCGCAATTGTTGCGTTGATATATGGTTACAGGTTTTACGTCTTGGCTTTCAACACGGACGGTGCGGCATAAGGCCGCGCCAACCCCATGATATCCTGTTGGAAATTTTGGGTATTTCTTGTATTGTAACGAGCCAATCAAAGGTTCGATGGCATATCATGAATGAAATCAAGAGTCTTCAAGGCATGAGCCCCGTAATTAAACAAACGATCCGTTGATCACTATATTAGCCTACGGATGGATCCAAGGTCCATTGATAAGATTATCGACTAGGTAGAATGTGGTGTTATCAATATTCGATGCACATACGAAGGCTTGAGGTTACATGCAAACACAAACATATCTTAGCTTGCATGCTAGGTTATTTTCTGGCATCAGCAGGGAGCTAAAGGAGGCCAGAGGGAGGGACAAGACGGGCACCGGCGCTGCCTTTCAGTACAATCAGATGAGAGCTATCCCTATAGTGGATAACCTTGTAAGTATATCAGATATGATTATTTATCCGTACTTTACTAATTTATCTCTTTCCCTCCTTACTACGTCTCTCACATCGCTTGGAAAGACTACAGCCTCATGCTCTTCCTTTTAACTATGCGCACTGGCGCTAATGAGGAGCTCATAATAAAGAGGAAAAGACAGGCCAATAAAGACACACAATCACAGGCTATATAGCAGGTATTTAAGTAGTAATGCCTTCAAAATCATTCCAATACCGACAGTTCCTGCTAATCATAATTGTGAGATGAACCACGTTGATTGAGGCGATTAGTTGAGCGCATATACAACCTATAAGCACCGATTTCGCCGCAGCCCTTGGCAGACTCTTCTTTAGGGCTTCCTTCTCGATGTGGCCCTTGCGAATAGTTTTTGTTTTACAGCTCACAACGCCGTGCCCTTATTAAAAGTCCTACATAACTCGCAAAGACTAGAAGGAATGCATCTATAATGCAATTTTCAACGCATACGCATATGAAAGCTGGGCAAGGAAGAGGAATCGCATAGGGAAAGAGGAAGACACTGATGATATAGAAACACAGCAAAAACTCATACAACGGGAGATCAACCATGTCAACAGGGGCGTCAAATCAGACTGCCTAGCTTACAAAGGCTTTAAGCAAGGGCAACCCCGACCTTTTAAGAAAGGAAAGGTGGAAAAGGGAAGGTATCTACAGCCGATAACGGGGAATGCACAAAGCAAGCATCAAGGAGGCAGGGAGGCAGACCCGCTACGGCTGCCAAGGGTGCCATGTAGCGATTTGCAACCATTAGAACTGCGAGGGCTTCTATCACCATATCAATTAGTATGTGTGAGAAAGTACATTCAGTTCCAATTATTTTGATTGGTCCTACACCCTTGTCGTGACCCCGCTGGAGGCTTGTGCCGCTCAAAGGGATAGTGTCAGAGCCCATTCTGTCTGATCTTCAAGACACATCGCTCTAGTGAGGTCAGGCCAATTACAGGCAATAAGCTTTGGTAGCTTAGCATAACGGCTTTCCCGGACGTTAGCTGGTGTGATTAAGAGATGCGCGGTAAAGGAGTAATAGAGACGGCAGAACTAGGGTATTGGGATGTGGTATGTACTGAGAGTAGTAGAGGAAGCATAGCTTAGATATGGGAAGTGAAATGATTTATCCCATACCCGCTCGAACTCGGCCTATGACCGCCGGTTACGCGATGTAAAAACGCCCAATGGACAGTGCACAGCCATTGTAAGCAACAAGCACACTCGTGACGATCGAGCAGTGTTACTGGCCGGCCCGGGATTTTAGCCAACCGGCAACTTTTCCCACATTCGGATAGCTCCAGCCAAGGGGAGATTCAGGCCCCACTGGCGAAAAGTCCATGTTATAGGTTCCCCGAAGAAACCAGCCAAGGAAAAGTACGTATCGAGAAAGGGCCTCGATTTTTCATGGTCGGGACTTTTAAATGAGAAATTGTCATCCAGAGCGGACCTTCCCCCAGCGACCGGCCCGTGGTGTACTTACCCACCGGCGGATATTTGTTGCCTCCTTTACAAAATCGGCTCAGACATTGTATTCCGAATTTTAAACCTCCGGAACCTATGATTTCACTAGGGGCATGTTTTGACTTGGCTTGATACTTCTTTTACTTTCTGGACTTATGAATGACACAAATGATGATGATTTCTACCACGGGAGTACCTGAACACAGCAAAGATGGACATAAATCACCGGCCAGCTTCCCCATGTCTGCGGAAAACACAAGCAAAGAGGACAACAAGAGCGTAAGCATCATCTCCGATATGACTACTACTACTGCTTCTTCTTGTCACCTTAGTAACATATGACTCATCGTTTCCAGATGTGACGACTGCCGCCGTCTAAAGGAAAAGTGCATTGGCACCGTCCCTTGCGATAGATGCAAAAGGTTCGGTCGATCATGCGAGTTCAGCAACAGGTTTAAGAGAAGTCGAGTCATTCCAGCAGCATCGATCCCAGAGAAAGAGTCTCGCGTCATCTCACCTGGCGATGCTCCTGGCTACTTTGAGGTGGAGCGGATTCAGGCATTGGAGGATATCGTGCGATACTTTACCGGGCTCGAGCAGTGTAGCAGAGAAGATCTCGAGAGTATTGTCGTCAACATTTCTTTAGACAAAGGGGCTTTGCCACGTAAGATTGTTGGCGAGGAGAATGACGGTATGTGCAATGATGGTCAAGACCATGTTAACACAGACACGATGTCCTCAGCATCGAGTGGTAGGTAATCTACATACACGTCAACAAGCCTTTGGCATATGCTGACACCATACCAGTTTACGAGGGATTCTCGCATTGTGACTTTTCTCGTTGTGTACAGCAAAAGGTCAAGGACCAGCTGAACGACTCCGACGAAGTAATAAATGTCCAGTCTGCCACTACTTCAAGATGAATCTAACAGGATCTTTCACGCGCAGGTCTTGAGTTTAGACACTCCAGTAAGCGATAGAGCTTCTTCTGCGCAGCTTCTTTCTCGGGACGCATTCGTTCTTGAAGCTGTTTCACTATTCCCACCCGTTCACGCAGCACTCATTCTCCTCCGAGTATTTTTTAAATTCGCGCAAACAAACTATTTCTACATTGACGAGGAGACACTCCGGCAACGACTCGAACAATTTTATTCTTACCCTACGCGGGTAGGAATCGACGATACCGCCTGGGTCTGCGTCTCTCTCATGGTATTTGCTCTCGGAACACAATTTCTACATCTATATCGATCTTCAGCTCGAAATTGCTGCAAAGAACTTATTAATGACGCCTATAATATCTGCCAAACAATGGACAATACTCTTGCTTTAACATTCTACCGCAAGGCATCGACTTTGATTCCCGACATCCTTGCTATAGACTCGATCGAAACTATTCAAGCCTTCCTTCTTTTCGGCATCTACGTGCTTCCCATCGATCCAGCTGGACTGTCGTGCACCTATTTAGGAATCGCTATTAAGGCAGCAACACAGTTTAACATGCACCAGAGGAGTGATAGGGATCTATCTCCCAGAGAAATAGAATTACGAAAGAGAGTTTGGTGGACTGCGTATACACTAGAACGGTTCGTCAAGAGTCTGTGACACTCGCAGCAACGACTGATAGTTTACAGACGAGTATGTATCCTTCATGGGAGGCCAGTCTCGGTTTCGCGGTTAGAAATCGACGCAAATCCACCAATTGATTTGGAAGAGCTGCAGCCAAAAGAGCAAGTTAATACTTTTCAAAACAACATGGCCATGTTGAGACTCACTATTTTTATTGAGGATGCTCGAGATGGAATGTGAGCTTCATCAACTATATTCAGCTTTGAAATTCCCAGACTAATCGGAAACAGTTTCGCGTTGAAAAATAGTCATAACACGCCACGCGTCAAGGAATTCCAGAAGATCATCCAGATGAAGGAGAAACTGCACAATTACTGGCAGAGCCTTTCACAAGAAACTTGTTGCCGAGACTTGACTCCTGGGAAACCCTTATTTCGATCCAACGTACATCTCACCCTAACATACTACCTCGTTCATATTCTGATCGGTCGGCCTTTTATTTTTGACGAGTCAAATATCGAAGTCGAAAAGTCTCTGGGTACAGATTGGCTCAGGCTGCGAAAGGAGGTGGTCGACGACTGCCTCAAAAGTGCTGTTGCTACGATCGATCTTTGCCAACTACTCCATGATGAAAGCACCCTCTCGACATCATCATACACCGAGTTCAGTTCCTGCTACGCCGCTGTCTTAGCTCTGGTGGCACAGGGCGTCTCCGATAAGAACAACAATCTCAAAGATGCTAGCAAAAGAGGCATGGAGCTTCTGAGGGAGATGGCGATCGGCGTGTTCTCAACAAGTGGCGAGAAGCGTGCGATGGAGGGCCTGGAAGGTGCATTTGATAAACTGAATCATCAGGCACATAAAGAAGAAGGAGGCGTCAAGTTGGACGAAGATGGTTATCTTCAGTTCCGAAACTGGGTCGCTACGCAGCAGGTTGTTCCTGAAGCACTGCAACTTCCTAGGCAAGAGAATCAAATGATAAATGTACTTGGAGGATCATTCGTTGGCTCGCAGTATTCTGGGACGACAGGAGGCAAAGTTGGCTCTGCTTTACCTGGGTATGCAGAGTTGAGTTCATTGCCTGACTTGGGAGCGTGGCTTGATCATGGGTTTGAGCAGCCGATGGTTTGAAGATATTATGAATTGTCAAATGCAAATATTGATGACTCACTTATATCGACACCTACTAATGTCACCTAAGCCATCAACTCTGCTTGTTTTGATACTTTGTTGGTCTACGGAGAATTCGCACATCATAAGAGAGCGGTCAATTTATCACAACCTTGTGGCTCGCTACACCTGCGAAAAAACCACAACGCTCTAAATCGGATCAAATCCGTTGGAGCTATGTTCTGAAGACACTGCTGTTTCTATGTGACATCATCTTTCATTGTCCTGCTTTGCCACAGACGCTACATCGCTGTTCCTTCGTTTCGGGCCTACACTTCTGACCACTGTTGCGACGACTTTCTTCTAACTGCACATCTACCGGCTCCTAGCCTTGCAAGCCCTGTTCCTGTCCTATACTTAGGCTTTCCCTTCTCGGAGAAGTTTCTTCTTGGCACATCGATGTCGACTAATTGTCTCATTCTCCTGCCGAAGAATCTGGTTCTCTGACCTCAGCAAAGCGATCTAATGCATAATTCCTTAGGCTCCTCTCGCAAACTTGTCGACAGCGTGCAAATTGATGTTGGTGAGCTTCCTTGGTGCTGATAGATTTAGTTCTTGATGAATTCGGATTGTGACCTCGCCTCTGTCGGGTTGCGTGAGATCTGAGAAACCCAGAGTGCAGGTAAATTATTGACCTCTCCGACTGGTGTTAGCATACGTAGCTTTACATCGAGTCTAGAAATCACACTTTCCTGGTTTGAAGGCGCAAGAACTACTCCTCTATAACCCCCACGGATATTGTTTTTCTATTATGATGTCTTGAAATGCGGCTAAGAATGCCGGGAGGAAATACTCTTTGGCGATGTGTGTTGTATCTGTCTCACTTTCTGCTCGGCCCGTTGACCGTACGCCTCCCTAAGCGGGCCAAAGCATCCTATATCGAGAGACTGAAGTACATGAGATGATTGAGCGGGTATACAAAGCGTGATGTTCCTGTTTTACTTACAGTAGAGCCCAAAGTCAACTGAGAGGTGACTTTTGTGACCATTTAGGATGAGGAGGCGATGTTCACTCGTCGAACGCTGATTGGTGTGCTTATCGAAGTGGTGAATCCATTCTAGTCCTCTCTCGGTTGTCGTCCTGCCGATATTGGTGTCGATGACCCAGTCTTGTGGTAGAGGACTATCTTAGTACCACCTCGAGAGGTGATTCTTATCCACTAAACGACAAACAGCGGTACACATCAACCTTTATAACCTACTCTTCATGTAATCATAGCCCATTCTCGGTCTTGAGACAGAGAAGGTTTTACGCTAGAATATCTATCCGCTCTTATAACGATTGTGCCCAATGAGATAATTCTCATCGTAAAGCTAGCCTTGTCAAAGTTGTAGATATCGACCCTAAGATGCTGTATCAGGTGGTGATGTTCTTCATAAATATAAATCAGCCATGAATAACCTCTAAACCTTGGTATCCAGCTTTTTTATAGTCATGTCTCTGAAATGAGCTTGTCGTTAGCTCTGGCTATTGCTTGATAAAGTTAGAAGCCCAGCGCTTGCCGACGGAAGGTGGGTTGGGGTCGGCAAGCAGTTTATGTTTATAGAGTGAGCTTGACGGTAGATAACCCTTAAAGATTTGCCCCGGGGAGGTATTATGGATTAGAGGTATCTGGATGCAAAAGCAAATGCTTAAGCCGGGAACTGGGGAAATGATGAACATTTCAAATTACCGGAGGCCCTTTATGGGTCCTTCCGGACGGTAGAAGACGACGCTGACCAGAACGTCGATCATGGAAATGGCGTATCCTGCCAACAGAGATACTCGGGAGATCAGAAGGTTCAATGCGACGGCCAATACAATCACCTGATTGATCAACACTAGTTATCCGTGCAAAGATAGGAAGCAAAGAATGAACCAAAGACCTACCTCTGCTATGTCCGTTGCAATGATGGTAGCCCGGGCAAAGGCGTATAAGATGTAGTTGAGCCACCGTGGGAGAAATTGACGACAGTCCTCGGCGAGGTTGAGGCCGATGACGATGCCGGGCTTGATGGCCGGGCTCTGGAGAAAATGGAAAACAGGTTGGAGAGGAGAACGGCAAACAAGAGGTGGAAGGTATACGAGGCTCCTGTGGCGTTATCGGTTGAGTACGTGCCAGGATCAACTGGCTACACATGTGTAAGTGAAGTGAAGAGAAAAGCCTGCAGGATGACAACGTCCAACATACTGTATGCAACCGAAATCATGAAGCCTGGCCCGATGAGAGACCTAACGGTAATAAACACCCCCAGAGACGCTGTAGCGGCGTACCGCGGTCGGCGTCACCACCAGCTGAAGCTGGCGGGAGGTGGCTGGGTGGCTGGAGTTCGGGTTGAGGCTCTGGTTGTAGTCGTTATCACCCAGTAAAGGCTCATCAGTATGCGACGTCTTGTTTAAAGCGTCGGTGACTGTTGGTTTGAATAGAAACCGCTGCGCTGCGCTACGTCGCGTTGCACTGAGGACGCAGCTTTATCGCTGATAACAAGGAGTGGAGCCGAGGACGTTATTCAGGGTTGGTATGTTCCATCTCCCTCGCAAAGCGCCCTGTACAACAGTCAGTTGAATCACTCAGCATGTACCAGAGAAGGGGCGCCCATACCCACGGACAATGTTGACGCGGCCTACGGCAAGATGAGATTTGATAGGCCGATGAGGAAAGGGTCCATGTAAGAGACCCGGAACAAGTGGTTCAATTACAGTAGCTGGCTGTCGTCGTGACCCATCTGATTCGTTACATGTTTGACTGCCTTGGACTCAACAAGAAGCTCGGAAGTCTTGGCATTTTTTAGTATGCAAGTGCTCTGGCTTTTATACACTTTATCCTTGTTTAGTATCAGAAGTTTTATCCAGCTACTAAAGTTCCAACCGCTATGATATATATAATATTGATACTCTCCACATGGTTTATCGACATCATAAGCTCGATCCTGAGATACTAAAATTGCAATCCATCGAAGTGTGTACACTAAGCATGGGGTGCCGGGAATTGCACGGTTCTTTGTACTCTACTTTGGAAGTCATACAGGTTAACCTTGAGAGGGAGATGCCAATTCATCCACCCATAACTTTGGACTCGCCTGCCCCCGGAAGTACATTTATCGGGTCTTATACCTTCAACCATATCTACAGACGGCGCGCCATACTACCCTCCGCCAGCCAGCCAGCCGACCTGAAGAGACACGCATGATACTCGACTTTCAACGCACAGGCAATTGCGGTGGGACATGTCGGGTAGCTGGGCGCTGAGCCAATGAGGTGAAAGTAGAGGAGATTTCTGTGGTTTGTGGAGTTGCTGTCCAGGCTGCGTTTAGCTTTAGTGTGGGGAAGAAGAAGTATAGTCCTAAGGTGAAGAAGTAAAGAGAAGATATACAGCGATGTTCGACACGTCTCCGCCTATGCCGATGCAAACTCCCGAGTTCGCCGAGGCCTGTGACTGATCTAGGGTAGCAGTGAAGCCTGAAAAACTGCGGAGCCCATGATTGTAGGCTTAGGTCAAGGCACGACAAGCTTGCAAACAGTTTATAGAGCGCCAATCACCTTGTCAAGAGCGTTGACAAGGATGGGGATGTGCTGCTCCTCAAAGATGAGCATGGGTCGAAGGCGAACAGTGTTCTTGCCACAGGTACCAATGTTAATGCCGATATGGCGCATAGAGCGGACGAGACCAGCGGGGTCCTTGGTGTCGAAGGCAATGAAGGTGCCCTGGCCCTTTCCACGGAGGTTCTGGACGTGCTCAGGGTACTTGGCGGCGAGGCGGGAAAGCTCAGCGTAGAGATGAGTGCCGACATAAGCAGTCTGCTCAACCAACTTCTTATCGAGGATCTCTTTGATGACAGCCTTGCACATGATGACACGGGCAGGGTCGCCAATCCAGGTGTTGAACTGACGGTAAGCCTTATCAGGGATAAGCATCTCATTACCGAAGAAGTAACCGGCAGTCTGGGCCTTCTTGGAGAAGGTGACTATATCAGGAGGAGAGGTCAGGTTCCAGTGGTCATGGGCCCAGAAGGAGCCAGTGGCACCGAAACCTGTCTGGACCTCATCAGCAATGAGGACTGCGTTGTGCTTCCTGGTGATATCACGGAGACCCTGGAAGAAGGCAGGAGAGGCGTGGTTATCACCACCCTCGGCCTGGATGGGCTCGACGATGAGACCGGCAACGGGGCAGTGCCATGTGGTCATGATGCGCTCAACCTCTTCGAGGCATCGCTTCTCCTCGGCCGCGTTCTTCTCAACGTGTTCCTCAAGAGGATACTTGAGAGCAGGGAAGGGAGCCTGGGGCCAGTTGAAGCTAGGAATATCGAGCTTGTGGACAGCCTTGGAGCGGGTAGTGGAGAGGGAGCCGAAACCACGGCCGTGGAAAGAGTTCTTGAAGCTCATGATGGCAAGCTCAGGGGAACCGGGCTTGGAGTTCTCAAGGCAGGAGTTGATCTCCTCCTCGTTCCACTCGGCCTCACCACGCTGGCGGCGGCTATAAAGCATGAAGGCAGCCTTGTAAGCCAGCTCGTTGGCCTCAGAGCCGGACTGAGCCGTGAAGATGTAGCTGAGGCCCTTGGGGGCGACCTTCATGAGACCGTCGCGGAGAATGTCAACCCATTGATCGGAGGGAAAGTTACCAACAGCAGGGCGATTAGCGAGGGCAGAGGTCATCTCAGGGGACTTGGCAGCCTCGATCAGGGTCTTGTTGTTGTAGCCAACAGGGATGGAGGCGATCTGGGCGTAGACATCGAGGTACTTATTGCCGTCAACATCGACGATGCGGTAAGTCAGTCAGCTACCAATCCTTTTCTCTTGTTATTCACTGACGATAAACACTTACTAGTTGCCCTCAGACTTGTTGTAGTCGACCACAAAGTGGACAGCACGAGCATCAAAGATAGTATCGAGGCGCTTAGTGTTGGCCTTAGAGACGGGGCCGGGGATTTCCGTGCAAACGGTAGTCTCGGCGAAGGAAGGCATGATGAAGGTAATGAAGGTCTCTAAAGATAATGACTGTTTCCTCTGGGTATATCCGATGTGTGATTGAGGATGAGAAGTCAAGATGTTCTGTAGTATTTCAAGGCAAAGATAGACGCGGGGGGGGGGGGGGGGGGGGGGGGGTGTTAAAAATTTTTAAGCGGGATGGGAGGTAAAAAAAACCAGAGAAAGTGCCCCCAAGAACACCCATTGGCGACAAAAAAAAAAAAAAATAA
>JACTAS010000213.1:0-24361 GCA_014884825.1 Fusarium sp. 190-020-2 | reverse complement strand
CCTTATTAAATAGAAATATTACTTAAAAAGTAAAAATATATAAGAATTATTAAAATACTTTATTAATACTTAGTAATTACTAAAGAATTTCTATTAGTAATATTAAAAGAGAAAAGTTTACTTTAATTAATAGTATTTATAATACTAGTTAACTAAGCCTTAATAGTATTAAAAGACTTAGTATTTTTAACTACTTCTAGTATTTTTAAAGTATAATAATTTAAGTCTAATTATATTAAGCTAAGTTATACTAGGTTTATTATTAATAGATTATATATAATATATATTAAGTATTATTAAAGTATTATATCTCTTAATAGTAAATTTATTATATATTAGGCTTAATTAATATAAAGAAGTTATATTAATAGCTAGTAAGCTAAGTTCTATTTAATGCTAAATATATATATATATATACTGAGATAGACTGAGGTGCGTTTCCCTTGGACTGCAGGTTGAATGGTGTTAGACTGTAAGGATTGGTACTTCGGTCTTTATTGGTGTTGAGGGATTATAGCTTCTTAAGCTCGGTCTTAACGTAGGTCGATCTGATTAGTGGATAGAGCGGGAAGTTTTGTAGGGTACACGTGACGTAAGCGCGAATATTGTAACATAAAGTCCTAATATTTAATAAAGTATTTTAATATTATACTTATTTAGCTGTCTTTTTTAGTAATAAAAATATATTAAGTAATTTAAATACTAATTAACTTATTATTATAATTATAATAATTTAATTTTAATAACTTCCTTTTTATATTTTAAATACTGCTTTTTTACTATAAAATAATTAGCTAAAGAATAAATTAAAATAAAAAAAAGTAAAAAATAAATAAAAAGATTATTTACCTTTAAGAATTAAAATACCCTTTTTATTATATTTATAATTATAATAAGTATATTATATATACTTAAAATAACTATCCCTAGCCTAGTACTTTAGGCCTTAAGCCTTATAATAATTATATTATATAATAAGAAAACTAGTATTTTTAATATATATATAATTATAAGTTTAAGTTAATATATATTAAGATAATATATAAAGAAAGTAAATATATAAGTCTTAAGGGTAAGGCTAATAAAAAGAGAGAGATTATATTATAATCTAAAGGAAAAAAGCATGTATATTATATATACCTTACTTAATTTTTACTAATTATATATTAATTTATATTAAACCCCTATAATAGATTATAAGCTATATAAAATAACTTATAATATTAACTTATAACTTATTTTAAGCCTATCTTATAATACTATAAGCTATTATAATATATATATATATATATTTATTTAGCCTTAAATAAAACTTAACTAACTAGCTATTAATATAACATCTTTACTTTAATAAGCCTAATATATATTATTTAAATATTAAAAGATATAATACTTTATATTACTTAGTATTATGCCTTATATTATCTGCTAATATAAACCTGATATAAACTAGTTTATCTCTTATAAATTATAAATTATTATAAATAACTTATAAGTTAAATAAAAAAAGTATAATATATATTTATTTATAATATATACTTATTAAATATATTATATTATAAAAAATATATTTAATTAATCTTATATATATATATAAATAAATAAAATAAAGTTAATAAAAAAGTAATAAGTTAAGTAAGGGATATTATAATATAATATTTAAGTTTTATTTTTAAATTATTATTAAGTAAAAGTTATAAGATAATTATAACAGTTACATAAGCCGTTAAGCTACAGGGCAAAAGATCAGGCCATAATCGCTATGCAAGCAATTATAGATATGCTATAGCTGCCTTATAGAAGCCTTATAGCGCTATTACGGGCACGAATCGTAATAATAATTAAATATTTTATATTATATACTTATAAATTATACAAAAATATTTAATAATAAGGTAAAAGTAAATATACTAATATATTAATATACTTAAGAACTTTATATACTTAAGAACTTTATATAACTTATTAGCATAGTATCTTTCCGCATTCTAGTTTAAAGCCTGCAGATTTATGTACAGCAAGTAATGAATCATTGAAGTCCTTGAACCAGCGCTGTAATCTTCTTTCCTATCCGCTCCACCATGACCCTGGTTTCCTCTTCATCCATTACACCTCCCTGCACACGGACACCAAAGTCAATCGCGTCTGTTCGAGTATTAGGTGCAACGTCAATGTAGATGTTTCCTTCCGGCAAGTAGGATATGTCGAGTTTGGAAACCGATGTAGCGGACCTTTCTTCATCCGGAAAAGGCTCTGGGGGTATGAAGTCCGTAGGCACGCCTATAGGTAGATGCTTCAACAAGCTGTTTGATTGGGTCGACTCTGGAGCGTCTTCCGTGCCTTGGGATTGGGGTTGCATCCAAAGTAGGTTCAGCCACACGTTGAACAAATGCAGTGAGGTGTCCTCAACGCCCTCCCTCCAACAGGTTAGGATATCACGTAACGAACTCTGTTCATACAGCACTCGTTCGGCTAGTGTGTCTTGGATCCAGCGGGCCTTTTTACCAACTCCAATAGGCTCAACCTCTCCATCAGGTAAAGCATCTTGAACTGTGAGGGGAGTCACGTTAAGACAAGGGCCAGTCACGCGATCAATGTCATTGAAAGCAGCTGATCGACCAGTTTGGTATAGACCCAGTGTTGGGCTTGATAGGCCAGTATCACGGGCAAGAATACGGGAGACTGCAAGGATGACAATGCTTTGAAGGGAGACGTTTGCGGAGCGACAGACCCTGTCTAGATGATCACAGTTCTTGACTGTCTCCCAAGCGCCGACGAACAGTTGCCTGTTGTGCGGCTTCTTGTTATCCACTTGGCCGCTGCGAGTACATTTGACGAGCGTGGGAGCGCTGTGGCCAATTGCTGAGCGCCAGTAGGCAGGCTCGTCCAGCTTCTTTAATGACTGCAGTGTGAATTCAATATATGAAGCAAATTCAGGTCTGGGTGGAGATTGAACTCGGCGGTAATGATCTGATAACTCATTAATGAAGATAGGCATTGTCCATGCATCGTATATAGCGTGATTCATGATAATATGAATTCCATCTCTATCGCCAGCCTTGAGAAGGAGAAGTCGTACAGGCGGCGTGTTTAGGGACGATGGCTTCAAGGCAGCTGCCCGTGCCTGAGCGATGGCAAGACTTTCGAGAGTTTCCGTAGATGTCATGACCTGGAATGTGCTGTCGTTGCGGTCACATTCGCTCAACACAACTTGAACGGCTTCAGAAGGCGAGACAGCATAAAAGCAAGTCCTCAAGACCGGGTTGTTATGGCGCAATGAGAACCAAGCGTCTCTCATAGTTTCCACGTCGATGCGCTCGGAGCATGAGAATGGCCATGCGGGCTCGAAGAGTATCCGCCCAGTCTGTAGCCAAGAAGCAAGATGATACATCTGGCCGCTGAGGCAGGGTAGGATCTTGTCGATTGCATTCGGCGTCAAGCCCAGCTGACCAATCACCTCTTGCTTGATACTGCTGTAGTCCTCGATAAATGAATCCTCGTTGATGGCCTCCTCGGGCATACCCTTGACCCGTAGAGAAATACCACGGAGGGTGTTTCCCTGAAGAACATCAGAAACTCCTGCCTTGAGTCCTGCAGCGCGGCACATGGATGCAACACGAATCGCAGAAAGTGAATCTAATCCTATTTTGAAGATGCTTGTGTCGGGTTGAATGGACTCCGCCGACACCTTGGAAACTTTGGATAGTATGTCTCGGATGATAGACTCATGAGGCGGCGCAGATGTATCAGCCACCGAGACCACGCTGTCAGCAGACGATCCAAGACTGAGGGGTAAGATCTGAAGCTCGTCTGAGAACATTGACACGCATCGTGAGGGGTGTTCAACAATATCGCAAAATGCTTTACTAAAGTCCTTGACAGCCTGGTCGAGATCCCCCTGAGCCATGACTTCTCCTTGGCACGAGACGCGAACCATGATTGCTTTGTTTGTTTGTTCAACCTCGAGATTCATCTTGTACTCTGAGTCGGGAATGTAGTTATCCGTGATATAGGGCACCCAAATCTTATCATCTGTCGGGTTATCCTGCAACATGTGCACATTATTCTGGAACACGAACAATGTGTCGACTAACGCAGCTGCACTGAGCGCCCCGTTCCGTCTCAGAGACTTCTGAACCTCGTATAAAGGAGCATGCTCATGGCTTTGCGCCTCAATAGTGAAATTCTGTATCATCTGAACCTTGCTTCGATTACTGATGAATGTGGGATCTAGTGTCACCCTCATGGCCACTGTGTTGAAGAGAGGTCCAACCACACGTTCGGCTTCGGGTTCCAAAGATGAGCGCCCGGCAAGCACTTGACCAAATGCAACATCTCGTTTCCCTGTCATCTTGGCGAGGACCTTTGCATATGCTAGAATGGCAACACTTTGCACCGTCACCTCCATTTCCTTGCAGCTGTCGGATATGTGCTTCATACCAAGTTCAATCTCGGCTTCAGAATAGAACATTTCTGGAGATGGTTGGTGATGAGGGAATCGCGGTAACGGTGTGACTTCATAACCTTCGAAAGTCTTGATCCAGAATTGGCAAGCTTTGGTCTGATCCTGAGACAGCGATCGGACTGCGTCTGCAAATCGTGGGCGATTTGGTAATGAGGTGCCATGGTAAGCTGAAGCTAGGTCATCGAAGATAAAGGGAAGCGAGACGCCGTCATAGAGTGCATGATGCATGATGATAACTAAGAGTCTGCCTTCAGCCTCGTTCACGATCACGGGTTGAATTGGTGGGGTGGAAAAGGCCGATTCTGTATCCAATTTTACATATGGTGTGATCGCCTGGATGACGTCGGTTCCCGATGGAAGAGTGACTTCTTGCCAAGTAGCTGGGACATGGCTGTGGACGATGCCAATCCAGGAAGAGTCCATCTCGGGAGCCGGATGGAATGATGTGCGCAGGATGTCATTGGCCATGATGGTGAGGCGATATGCTTCCCTCAACTGATCAACACTAGTCGATTCTGCGAGTCTTACAACGTGCGGATGAACATATAGAACCCCGTTGGCTCCAATGGTTTGAGTGATCATAGCACTCTGTAGTGGACTACATTTGAAGACGGAGTCGACCGTGTCATCTGGACTGAGACGTTCCACTTGAGATGCAAACTCGTCGAGCTGGGCATCATCATCGCAGTTGGACCGTGGCGGGCTTGGAGCCCCTGCCCTAGCTTTCTCAATAATACTGTGAGCCAATGCCCCAACGCATGGAAAGCGCATCACCTCGCCCGATGAAACAGTAATTCCAGCATCACGAAGCTGGCTGGAGAATCGTATGGCGGTCACTGAATCCAGTCCAAGACTCAAGAACGACGCGTTCTTGGATATCTGCAAGCCTTCTAAACCACAGAAACGCTTGACGATACCGCAAATCTCGAGCTCGAGGTTCGACCACTGATGGTCGTCCCAGTCTTTCCTGGTGTCCATCTTGGCGGTGGCGCCTGGCCAAGAAGAATGTAGAGAATCAAGGGGCATGGGTTGATTGGATACCACAGCAGACAGAATCAGATTGATCTTTGCCATGAAATCTTGGGCATCATTTTGGTGACCGAAAGCTGATGTAAAACCACAAGTCATGCGAACACACTTGTTCTTTTCATCTGCCTCCACCTCTAGGGCAATAGGGTAATCTGAAGGCATGGTGCTCTCCATTTCCTCCCATAAGTCGTGGCTCTGCTCTTGGGCAGATTTGATGAATGAGAACAGACAGTCGAAGATGGGGCCCTCTGCTTTGACCCATCGTTGAATGTGTCGCAGAGCTGTATGTTGATAATCTAAGGCCTCGGCGGTGCTCTTGTGAACATGTTGGATGACATCTTCCACGGAAGATCGGTTTTCTATGAGCAGTCTAGCAGGAATAGTAGTAATGCATGGTAAGAGCACAGAGTCGGCTCCTGTGACCGGAAGTGCCCTTCCAGAAAGTACGACGCCGTAAGTCACATCAGATGAGCCTACCGCGTCGGCCACGGCCAAAGCAAAAGCCGCCTGAATGAGTGAGGATAACGTAGATTTCAGCCCAGCTGCGCAGCTCTCGAGTTCAGGGAGGGATTGTGACAGTGTCGTGGAGTGGGCATGCCCAGTAGAGTCCCATACAGGTTTTTTGAAAATCGTTGGTCTACAATCGGAAAGTATCTGACGCCAGTACAATTCTGACTTTTCCATATTTTGGGAACAAACATGCTTGATGAAGGTCTCGGGTGATCCTCGATTAGGAGGCGGAACCACTGCCAAGTATCGTGCAGCAAAATCTTGCAGCAACATACCGAGTGATGCACCGTCGTAGAGACAGTGATGTATTGAGATGAACAACGCCAGTGCTTGTTTGGAGACGGGGCTAACTGCGTGCAGAATGCGAAGGGGTGGGACACACGCTATATTACTGGTAATATCCCGCCCGATTGCGTCCTGGCGACAGTGGAAGTCTGCCATGGCCACTTCAAAGCTGTCGTACTGCCTCTCCGTCCAATCGCCGCAATGGCTAGGCTCAAGTATGACCTGTACAATCTCCGAAGGTAGCGGGACAAAAACCGTTCTCAAGATTTCAGTTTCTTTGATAGTATCCTGCCATGCGGCTTGGAGCCTGGCCGGATCAACAGATGAGTTCATCTTCAGCACGATATGGTTGACGTAAAGATCTGAATTGCTGTTCATGGATCGTGCGACAAGACCCTCTTGAAGCGGCAAACAGGGTCTCACAGACGCTACAGATGACCGATGTATATTGGATGGTCGGCTTTCAAATAACTCGGCTTCTAGCTTTGAGAATCTCGTTTGCACTTTCGAGGATGAATCTGCCTCCGACGCTGGGCTTGAGTCCCGCGGGAGGCGAGCGAGCTGTTCCACTATAGGGTTGCCCATAACAAGTGCGACGGAAGCAGACAGGCCAACGTTTCGAAGACGGACCGAGAGATTGATTGCGCTCAAGCTGTCAATGCCAATCTCGAAGATGTTTGTATGCGGATAGATTGTGGACCGCTCAATTGCAATCGTGTCGCAGATGGCGTCTATGACAACCTCTTCATCCGTTGTCAACTCCCTGCCCTGGTGCAGACCGTTATGCATAGTCTCGTTGCCGCCAAGAACTTGAGACAGGGGCATACTTGCAAACAGCTCCCGCAGTAGATTGCTGTTCACCTTGTCTGACATGGCAGCAAAGGGTATGTAGTTGACAGGAAGAACAATATCTGGGACCATATAACAGGGCAGTTTTCGGCGACACGCGCTTTGTATATACTTGCCCAATGTGTAAATATCATCTGAGATGACTGACGGGATGTCCTTCGAACTGCATCGCTGCGCCCCTAAGCGGGCGATGAATGAGACAAGCTGGCTGCGTGCGAGTCCAGGATGCTTGGCAATGATAGTGACAACGTCAATAGGGTCTCTAGAAGACGTCCTCAAAACCTCAGAAACCTCGCCCAACTCGAGCCGTTGGCCACGGATCTTGGTTTGATCATCGCCACGCCCAAGGTACTCGATACTGCCATCTGGCATGATTCTTCCGATATCACCCGTCCGGTACATTTTCTCACCACCAGGTCCGGTGGCAAACCCTTTGGTATCAGGCCTGTTCAAGTATCCTTTCCCAACAAGGTCCCCCGTGAAGCAAAGCTCCCCTGTCTGCCCACGGAGAGCATAGTCGAGGCTGTCGGGAAGAAGAACATGACAAGCACAGGACGACAAGGGAAGCCCAATGTTGCGCAAGGTCGAATGTTCATTGACCAGTGCAAATGAACATCCAACTGTCAGCTCGGTAGGTCCATAGGCATTCATGACGGCCACCTGACTTGCGCAGCCCCATGTATCCAATACCCTTTGGGAGATTTTCTCTCCACCGACACTCAAGAGTCTTAGACTAGGGCAGTCCCGGGGACGGATGTCAGCCTGATCAAGCAAAGACGGGACAAAACCGGCATGGGTGATCTCCAACTTGGCAACTGTCAATCTGAAATCGTCCATCAATAGTGAACGTGCGCCAGTGGATGTTGCCATGCCGTGGCGCCACGGGAAGAACATCTCGGCTATATGAGGATCAAAAGCTCGACTGGCCTGGCCTAACCAACGACCCTTGCCACCAAGGTCGAGAGTAGCTGGCGCAATCTTGCAAACGAACTCAGATAGAGACTCGATGAAAGAAGACAGATTACCTCGAGTTATCATGACGCCTTTGGGCTTGCCGGTCGACCCAGAAGTGTAAAGAATGTATGCAGTATCGTGAGGATCGGCTGCATAGGTCTTATTCTCGGACGGAAATCCTAGTAACTCTTGCTGGAATGATGGCTCGTCAATGCATATAGTCCGGCATTGGCTCGATCTATGCCGAAAGCTTGAGGCAAAAGCTGTTTCAGTGAATACTACAGGAGCATCGCCATCATCGATCAGAAACGCCTTGCGATCATCAGGAAGTCCTTCGTCAATCGGAAGATAAGCATTCCCAGATTTGATAATTCCAACAAGTACCGGATAAGAGGCAAGGTTTCGTCGAGAGCACAGAGCAACCGTCCGATTCTTGATCTTGTAGTGGTTGAGATAGGCTGCAACTTGATTTGCAGCAGAGTTGAGCTGACCATAGTTCATACAGAGCTTCTCAACTCCAGTTTCGGTGATTGACAATGCCTCTTCGACTGCTGTCCACATGGGGTGCTGTTCAGCGTTGATCTCGATCCAGCGTACAGGACTCAGATTTGATGATTCCTTCACAGCATCGCTTGAGTTAGGGGCTGAGACGGATATTAAAGACTTTCTGATCAAACTAGGAAGAGACTTTAGAGGCACATCTGGATTACAGAGCATGGCGCCAACTAAGGCATCGATTTGGTGGGCCAAGATGGCCAGTTGCTCAGAACTCATAATCGTGTCCAGCGACGATGCTTGAAGGATGACTATACCATCAGGATCCTGATACACGTTCAAAGCCATGGGATGCTCAACAGCCAACCCAAAGTCATCTGGCTTCGGATCCCAGACGGTTCCAGCAGAGGCAGCCATAAGATCCACCTCGTTGCTGGAGTGGAATGTAAATACGCCGGGATACAGACACTCGCCTCGTTTCTTGTTCAGGAGCTTGCGGATGACTCGTGCATGGATATGGCGGTACTTTCTTGCATTTGTGGACAAGCGATGCTGTTCTGCTAACACTTCTCTCACGGTGCCATTTGAGTTGAATGGTACGGGTACAACTGAAATGAGAGGTCCGATGGTACGATCGACATCTGCATCCAACACACGATCCGATAGTGTCTCTGCAAATACGACGCCGGGGTTTCCCAGGTAACTCAACAGCACAAGTCCAAAGACCGCTCGCACAACAGATGCGATGGATGAAACACCGAGTCCAGCAACCGTTGCTTCTAATTGCGAGACAGGAAATGAAAGCCGAACTGTCTCGGTGATGAAATTGCGGTGCTTTGCTTGCCCAGGCGTGGTTCTCTCCCCTGTGAGGTCCGGCCATGAAGGGACTTCAAGTTTTGCATACTCAGCAAGTTCTGGTTCCCAGAAACTCTGAGCATCGAGACACGCTTTGTTGCTGGGGAGCACGAGAGGCAGAACGTTCCGGAGTTGAGGCCTGCTGGGCACCTCAGCGCCGTATGCACAGCAGACATCACTGGTGATGTACCCAAGTGACTGGCCGTCGTGTAAGACGTGATGGACAGAGAAAACCATGGTTTTCTCTCCGTCATTGTCCATGATGGTGACAGCCCACGGCGGATGCTGGAAATAACTTGATTGATGCTCGTTCAGAAGTGCGACAATTCTCTGGTGCAAGTCTTGTCGATAACTCTTGTTTGTGCATTCAATGTACTTCCAGTCAACCTCGTGTTGCTCATAAATGATTTGTAAGACGCCGAAATAATCTCTGTGGCTAAAACCCTCCTTCTGGGTGGCTGCAACCGGAAGGAAACCAATCCGAAGCGCCTCGTTGTTCTGACAGACAGTGTCCCACGCCTGCTTGAGTTTTCCAATGTCTATGTCTGAGTGAAGACTGAAGGAGTGATGGCTCCAATACATCTCCGAAGTTGTCAGTGTCTCGCTAAGGAAACTCTCTTGAATGGCCCTTGCGGGGCAAACGAAGAAGCTCCCCGAAACCAAGACCGACACGTCTCGGTGCCATTCCCGATTGAAATGCTCGAGATCAAACAAATCCTCCGCCTGACAAGCCTCCGACCATGAACCAGCCAAAAGGATCAGGTCTTTGACAGTTTCGCATTGTAGGACATCAACAACGGAGATGCGGTAACCCGCTTCGTTTAGGCGTGAGGCAAGGCGAATGGCTCTAATGGAGTCGATGCCCAAACCGCGAAGCCTACTCAACTCGGTGAAAGAAGTTACCGGGACGCTAGACAGGGATGAAATGTTACAGATGATGCTCTTCTTCAAATCACTATCAATCTCATCACTTGGTGCTTCGTAATTCTCATCCCGAGTATGGCAAGCTGCCTCCCAGCCGTCCACGTCCAAGCTCGTGTACAGAGCCTGAAGCGCACGTCGATCGGCTTTGGCTGACTGCGTTTTGGGGATGCTCGGAACAACGACAAAGGTAGACGGAATCATATGACCTGGGAGAGTGACAGATGCCTCCCTGATAGCAGAGCGAGCAATGCCAATCGCAGTGTCGTTCAAGAGGATGGTCTGTACTTGTTGGCTAGGCTCGACAGCTTGTGGGGCAGCGATGAAAGCCACAACAGCTTCGTTTGGTCTGTCAGGACGCTTGAGAACCATGGTTTCGATGGATTCGACCAATGGGTGACAGTGGCGTAGGGAGAAGCTGATTTCACTGAGTTCAACACGAATACCGCCAAGTTTAACAAGGTCGTCTGCTCGATTGATGTATTCCAACGAACCGTCTGAAAGCATACGGACTAGGTCTCCAGTGTAATAGAGAATCTGGTTGACTTCCTCGTTCCACACGTATTTTGCTTTGCTTGTCTCGGGTTGCTTTAGATAGCCAGGAGACAATTGAGGGCCACCCAGTGCCAGTTCTCCGACGGCATGCTTCATGACGAACTTACTGTCTCGTGTGACAAATACGGAGACGGATTTCAAAGGCCAGCCAATGTTTCCGCTCTTGACTTGATTTTGTTCGTTTCCAAACTCGCGAAGGGTAGAAACGATTGTTGCCTCGGCCGGACCATATGTGTTGAAGGCTCTCATGTTCTGTCCCCAGTCGTCAGCGACAGGCTGCGGGAGCTTCTCGCCAATCATAGTGATGGTCTGTAGAGTCTTGCAACTACTCCTCTGCAGACCAGCAGAGAACGTAGGGGTAAGGTGAGCATGAGTCGCGCCGGTCACGTTTGCGAGCTCCGCAAATGAACCAAGCATCACGTCTCGAGGCGCCGAAATTAACAACCCACCAGAGCTCCATGTGAAAAATAGGTCCTGAATAGAGACGTCGAATGTAGGTTGGGAGAATTGGAGACATCGAACGGGCTGTCCATCTCTCGTTCCGGGAATTGCTTCGATCAAAGAATTGATGCTTGCAAAAGCAGACGAATGGCTAATGGGTACACCCTTGGGCATACCAGTTGTACCACTGGTCCAGATCATATATGCCGTTTTGGTTGGGTCAGTGATAGGTGAGTCGCTAGCTTGGACGTCCATATAATAATCAGATTCTTGTGTGAAAGGGAACACATCGACTGTCATAACGCCGTTCGGTAAGGCTGCCTCCATCCCAATGCAGTCGCGAGATGAGGTCAAAATCAACTGTGCTTCAGTTCGGCCAATAAGGTCGCAGCGACGTTGGGGTGGTGAATACACATCGATAGGGCACCAAGCGCCACCAGCCTTCAGAGTACCTAAGATGGCCACATATAGCGCGGGGCTCTTCTCGATGTGTATAGGAACAATGGTCCCTGACAATGGTCCAAAGTGAGATACCATGAAGTTTGCAAGGGACTGGGCTTTAGCATTCAGTTCTGCATAAGTCCAGCAGATATTGGCTGGACTATCTCCGTCGAAGAGATTGCCTCTAAAAAGTAGAGCATGGTCGTCAGGATCCGACTTTGCGTGAGCTTCGAACTGAGAGTGAATGAGGGCATTGGGTGGAATCTCTTGGGATACGACTTGATCAAGACAGGATCTTAGTGGCAAATCACCAACAAAACGGTTTCCCAAGAAGCTCTCCTCTGGTTGACTTAGGATGCGAGAGATGATGAGACTCATTTCGCGGAGCATTAGCTCAGCAGCGTCGTATTCCAAGTATGAATCATTGAAAGTAGCCCTGAGTGTCAGACTCGAGTCCTTTCCTGGCCAGGCTTCCACCATGACCGCAAAGTCATTCTCCATGGCAGGGTGGTGAATGGAAGTCCAGAGCCCTTCAGATGCAGACTCAGTGTTGAAGTCCTGGTAAGCCAAAAGTGTGTCGTAATGAAGGCGGCCGTCTGCTGTGACTACTGAGCCAAGGCGAGGTTGAAGGTGTGAGAGTGATGCAGCATTTGATGCTACAAGAGACTCTGCAACGGAGCGGTTGGTCCACTCAACCCCATTGAGTTGTTCGTCCTCCAGTCTAAGGCGAATGGGGACGGTGGTAAACGTTGGACCGATGCAGTTCTCAGTTCGTGGATCCAGTCTCCCTGATACTACGCTTCCGATCACAACATCTTGTTCTGGTGTTCCAGAATAAGCCAGAAGAATTGAAGCCCACGCCGCTTGGAGGACAGAGACAGGCGTGGCACCCATACTCTTGGATGCCCTTTTCAGTTCGCTGTTCCCAATGTGAGAGTTGACCTCGACCATCTGAGTTTTGGAGCTTGAACCAGGTTGATACGGAGTGAGAGATGGGAATGCAACTGGCGAATGCCCTTCTAGATGTTTGTTCCAGAATCGCGCAGCTGCCTCAAAGTTGGCCGAGAAATGACGATGTACAATGTGCTCCAAGGATGTGCGCGTTCGCACAGGCCTGCCTTGGTAAGCATCAGTGACATCTTGCAGGAGGATTTCAAGAGAACCACCATCAAATATACCATGGAACATGCTCAGTACAATAGTACACTTGCTTGCGGAGGAGACGAGCGAAATATGCGAAGGATTCATGCCAATATCAATTTTGGCTTCGGCATTTTGACAGGCCTGCTCAAGAGCGAGATCGTAATCGCCGTATGCCAGGCCAGCGCTATACGTGCTCCAGGTGGGTTTGACAAAATCGCCTCCCGGTTTGAGAATACACTGAGCGAAAGGAGACATGTTGTCATCCAGATGGCAAAATACTGTCCTGAAAGAGTCGTAGCTACTCATCACAGTGTCCCAGGAGCTTTTCAACCTTTCAATGTCAACGCCATCACAAACAGGCATGACTGAATGGTAGATATAGGTCGGGGTAGAACCAGTTGTGGTATTTGAACCTCGCAAGAAGCTGGCAAGCATTCCTGACTGTGTCGCTGTAGTTGGTAGCACCGACTGAATCTGGTCCTCACGTAATCCAAGCCTCTTGGCACAACCCGATAAGTTTCTTTTGGCGAATGAATCAAGGCTCTTCCGAAGTTGTGCTTCATCGATAGTACTCTTTGAGCTCGAGCCTTCAGTCTGAGAGGCGAGCCTAACTTTGGTTGCCAAAGCTCCAATAGTTCTAGATTGGAGGACGTCTCCAACTTCCAGGCCGTTGATAGAGTGATCTCGCAACTTCTGGAGAAGTCGCACTGCTCCGAGGCTTTCCAAACCAAGCGAGGCTAGTGATGTTTCTGGACTAATAGTAGAGCTTACTTCGGCAACCGTCTCGCATAGCGCTTCCATGAGAACAGTCGGAGTATAGGTCTGCAATGGCTTGTCGTATGAATCAAGCTCATCGTAGGTAGTGGACAGATCCTGAGACTCGCTTGAGGGAATGAACGTATGGTATCTGTTCGATTGTGATATCTCGGAGTATACTCTCTTGCGATCGACTTTCCCAGAGCTGGATCGCGGCAGACTATCAAGGAAGATGTACCTTGAAGGTCGCATGTAGGCAGGTAAGAACTTGTCACTGTTGCGAGAGCAGCTGTCAACAATAACCTGCCTTTCATCTGATGACTGCGTCTTCGTCACGATGCAGGCAACAATCTGGTCACTTCCCTCCCGATTACCACTCGATTTGGAGACTGCAACGACCAACTCAGTCACTCCATGTACAGTGGCAAGAACCGACTCGATCTCGCCCAGCTCGACACGACGGCCGCTCAGTTTGACTTGATCAGAGCTGATTCGTCCAAGGAACTCGATAAGCTGTCTGCCAGACTCATCCCAAACAATACGCGCCATATCACCAGTTCGATACAGCCGACCGTACTCCATGCTTGAGATATAAGCCTTGGCCGTCTCTTCAGGTTGATGCAAGTACCCTTTGCTTACTTGAGGGCCCCCTATGGCAAGCTCTCCGACAAATCCAGTCGGCATCACTTTGGGTACTTGGCTCCTATGATCCAGAATAAACATAGAACATGTTGGAAGAGCTTCACCAATGATTGACCCCCGAACTGAGTACTTGACCGGTGCCAAAAATGTGCAGTTAATGGCAGCTTCAGTCGGTCCGTAGAAATTGGCTAGGGTATAAGTAGTATCTGGTGATCGAAGGCCAAAGTTATCGATCACAGTTCGATTCAGCTTTTCACCCATACACCATAGGGACTTCAGTGTCTGGAGGCGAGATGGTCGTAACAACGCAGCTAAGCTAGGCGTAGCCATCATTATGGTTGCCCGTGCTTCGTTGATGGTCCCTTCCGGGTCTGTTAAAGTCAGGTTCCGCAGTGCGGCGCATAGCGTTCCTCCGTTGCTCAAGGTGACAAAGATTTCCATGATGGATGGATCAAAGGTGGGCGCTGCAAACTGAAACCAGCGGAAACTGCCATTTTGTGGTTCTGGAAGAACAATAGCTGTTGAGTGTGACCCAATCGAGCAGGCTGCTGCTGAATGAGATACTTGAACTCCCTTGGGTTTGCCAGTCGATCCGCTGGTGAAAAGCAAATAAGCCAACTGACAGCTGGAAATTGGCCGTGGCTGAAAATTGCACTCTGCATTCGTAACCGACGTGTCTAGATTTGACAGAGTTGTCCATCTAGACATCCGACTAACATCAATCCAGGTCGCCTGGATACCTTGATCGGCCCATGCGTCTGGCTTCTCACCGATACCGAGCACAACAGGAGGTGATATGTCCTGGATGAGCTCTCGTACCCGTTCAAGGGGAGCTTCCATGGGTAGCGGGGAGAATGCGAAGCCGGCTTTGAGAATGGCAAGGTAGGAGATATACAGCTCAGGAGAAGTTGACATGTAGACTGGGAGAACACATTGATCTGCTGTAATTGTATCTTGAGACGCCAGGCCGACCAGGTGGGAGGCCAAATAATTAGCGGCGTTATTGAGTATACCATAGCTCAAGACTTGATGCTGCGCGGGCTCCTTCGAGTTCGAGAGGGACAAGACGAAATCTACAGCGGGAGAGTTTGGAGTTTTGAAAGCCCAATACTCAAAGCCCGCATGTAGATGAGTCGCTCTGGTGGCAATATCCCAATTACTACTGAATCGAGGAGGTGGTTCTAGCAGAGGGGGGTGGTTGACAACAGAAGACTGGGGGGCAAGGTGATCACCAAATTCAGTGACAGGGACAATTTGTGAAACGAAGACTCTGAGAAGTTGCGTGGCCGCTTGTTCAGGGATGCGTTCAGAAGGATAGGAGATATGGATAGTAACCGTGTTTGCTGCCGCGCTTGGTCGAATATGGAGGACGAACAACTACCGTAAGGTCAGCCTAAAGCAGAACAAACAAAAAACAGACTACGTAGCTCTCACATCTTGTCTTTCTAGCTTGGGGTCGTCACCAGGATCGGATGTGCGCAAGTCCAGAGCGAATTGTATCTCGTCTTCCTGGCAGAACGACAGATCCAATTCATCCCAGCGGGGCACGAGAGACTCACCCGCTTGCAGAGTTCCATGATGAATCACGGCAGAGACAACTGAAATGGAGAACAATGATGTCTCAGACTCCGAACCCCGGGCAAGGATGAAAGCGACCTCGTCTGCACCAGTACAGCCCGACACAAGTCGAGCATAAGACTCAATAAATTTGGCCTCGTTGGAAGTTTTAAAACAGTATGGTAGGTTTATTTTCTCGGTGAAACCTTTACAGTCTTCCGCGGGGGTAGCCAAGTAATGATCGAGGATATCCAGTGCTGGCACTTTCGTGGCTGGAGGTGTCCCAGCAGGTTGTTCACCACATATGATTGATGGTGTCATCTTTTCAGAGAATAGAATAGGAGATTAAAACGAAATAATTGAATGATTTTTTTATTGTAATTTTTTAATTCTTTTTTGTAGCAAAACTGAAGGAGTCAAAATCGCGCCAGATCTTCACATCACTTCCATACATAATTATTTAAAGCTTGCACCACCTCCCTATGGAACATTGAGGGATATAACCTTGAAAAGGACCGCCTTGGTTGTAACTGTCATAATTACCATGGACACGCCGATGCCGGTTGAAGTGACATTGTTCATCAGGACCGAACCATTCCATAAAATTGGTAAACTTGTAGTTGAGGTCGCATGGCTATTGGAGAGCCCGCCTTGACATGCAAATGTTGGGCGGTTATTTCTTATGGTACATGTTGTTTCGAGTTTGAATCGGGCTATACGCCCGAGTGAGGTGGACGATCTTATCAATCTGATAAAAGTATGGCAATGAAAGCCCCCACGTCCCACAGAATTCATACATGGGCATCGGCCGGCCAACATCCCAGTTACCCTCTGATAGGTCTACTCTTCTCCGTCTTAAATGTCAGAGTTGCGTGATGATCCTAGTAGATGGGCGGCGAAACCCAGTAGCAAATACATCAGTGATACAAGGTCAAGAGCCAGTCCACTGCCAATTTCTGTTCTCTCCTCTGAATTCTTCCCTGTGCAAAGTAGACACGAGCTCTCTTGCAGCAACGATGTATTTGTAGACACCCATAAGTTCTTACGAAACTAATCCCGGGTATCACGGCTGGAACCAACAGATGACTCCCAAAAATGAAAGTAGAACGAGATCCTTCGGTTTCCCGGGTATCACGGGTGGAACCAAAACGTAACTCCGAGAAAGGAAAAAAAAAAGAGATCGGTCGGTTTTACAAAAGTCCCTCCAGCGCTGGCTTTGTAGATTCGTCCGGTCAACTCGTACGTTTCGAGAAGAACAGGGCGGTAGCAAACCTAGCCCGATCGAGAAATGGGTTTAAAGTTATCAATCTATCAAACGAATAATCTCGGATGATCGGGCAACCAAGTTTCGCTTCTGCATTAACCTCGTATTCGAGTGGAAATTGGATCCTGTGTGGACCGTGGATGCAGTGATTGGCCGAAGACGAAATGCCATGGGTCCCTCACAGAGCCAACATGAAGGCCAGGAGATTGATAAGTTGTTATTTTTTGGTCCATTTTTTTCTTTATGGATGCAGGTAGGGTAGCACGGTGTGTGCTCCTCTCTTTACAGTGGAGTAAGTAATAGGAAGTTAAGGAAAAAACTTACCTGCCATATACTTTATATTAGTAGTATTTAATAACCTTAAAGAAAGTATAGTAATAGTATTAAGGCTATATTTAATAACTATATTTATTATATAGTATATATATCTAATAAAGAACTTAACTTAATAGCAGTACTTAGTTTAATAATATTTTTATTTAAATAAAAAAAACATAATAATGTTAGTCGTTTTATATATTAGTTAACCCTTATAACCTACATAATAGGAAGGTTACATATGTTTTTTCTCGTCTGCATTTATCAATTAATCTATCCTAGATCCTTGCAGCATTATCCGCAATGGTACATCTCTCTCTCCCTGTACCCTTACGGCTGGTGATTGCGCCGTTATCGGAGTCATCACAGATTGTAAGGATCTCGGACAGGGCTTGTCTCTCGCTCACTCTTCTCTTTTTGACCCTTCTCACACTTCTGGCTTGGTTTCGACTCTGTAGTCACAGAAGCGCCAGTGTTGAACACCATGCGGTCAAGCAGCCAACCCAGTGTCCGCGAGGCATCGCACCTTAAAATGGTAAGTAATAGCATACAATCCATTGCAGAATGTCACGGCCGGAACACAGATTGACATTGGTTCAGACCCAGAGGGTCAAGGATATATTCCGCAAGTTCTTTGCATTTATACACCTTCTCTTTTCTTTGGGCTACACAAAGCTCGATGCTCTTCTCATCGCTGCCGGCACCTTCTTCGCGATCGCCTCGGGCATTCCGTTTCCCCTCCTGGGAATCGTCTTCGGTGAATTGATCAACGACCTCAATACTACAACCTGCCCCGAAACGGCGTCGGCGTCGGCATCGGCGTCGAATGATGTCACGAATGGTGTGCGAAAAAAGGTGCTCTACGTTATCTACATCACCATTGCCAACTTCTGCTTCATCTACATCCACTGCAGCTGCTGGAGTTACGCCAGCGAGCGCATCGCTCGACGATACCGCCGACGCTATTTCCAGAGCATCATCAGACAAGAAACAGCCTATATTGAAGGACTTCCCTCTGGCGACGTTATATCACGGCTGGTGCGTGACATTGAAGTGGTGCAATCTGGTACCTCTGAAAAGGTTGGTATTCTCATCTCCACTGTCTCATACTTCGTCACGTCGTACATCGTTGCCTTTATGAAAGCCCCCAAGATTGCGGGCATGCTGGTCTCAGTAGTGCCCTGCTACTTCCTCATGTCGTACGTCGGAGGTTATTTCATCAAGAGATACGCGACTCGCATCAATAACCACGTCGACGCTGCCACCGCTATCGCTTCCTCCAGTCTGTCGCATCTTCCCCTCGTGTATGCCTTTAGCTCCGGTGATCGTCTGATCAGGTTGTTCTCTGATCACCTTCTTGAGTCACGCAAAGACGCCCTCAAGAAGGCTGGCACGCACGCAGTGCAACTTGGTCTTCTGTACTTTATCGCGTACAGCTCCAACGCTTTAGCCTTCTGGGCTGGCTCTCGTCAGATAGCCGAAGCTGTTGAATCCAATCAAGGTGGCGTGTCTGTCGGTGCAGTTTACACTGTCATTTTCGTCTTGATCGACGCGTCTTTTATTCTCAGCCAGGTGGCGCCGTTCATTCACATGTTTGCTGCTGCCGCTGGCGCTTCTGATCGCCTACAATCAGTCATCAACAGGGACTCTCTCATTGACGGTACGTCAGGCGAGGGCGACACATACGCTCCCTTTGGTGAGGAAGACATCGTCTTTCGTGACGTGCACTTCTCCTATCCTTCCCGCCCCGATACACTTGTATTGAATGGATTCAATCTGGCGATCCCTCCCCGACAACATACAGCGATTGTGGGACCATCTGGAGGCGGCAAGTCCACTGTACTATCTCTCCTAGAGCGCTTCTACGATCCGGCATCCGGACAGTTGCTGATCGGCAGCCAACGCTTCCAGGACTTGAACGTTAAGTACCTCCGAGGCAGTATCGGCTATGTACAGCAAGAGCCGACATTGTTCGATCGCTCCATCCTTGAAAATATTGCCGATGGGTTGGCAAACTCGTCTAACGAGAGTTACAAGGATCTGACTTCCGTGGTCTTGGGTTCCGCTCTGGCTGATCTCGCAGCAAGCATACGCAACGGCATGCCAGCAAACGAAGCTATTCGTTCACATGACCACAGGGTGGCCAGAATAGTTGATTTGGTTCGACAGGCGGCGGCGAGTTCAAATGCGTTAACATTCATCGAAACAATGCCGCATGGCCTAGCCACAATCACAGGGCCTGCCGGCAGTCAACTCAGCGGTGGGCAGAAACAGCGAATTGCTTTAGCACGCGCTTTAGTTCGTGATCCCTCAATCCTGATCCTTGACGAGGCCACGGCAGCCTTGGATTCGACCAGCGAAATGCTGATTCAAGACGCGCTGGCCAAGCTACAAGATCGTGTTACCATGGTATCGATAGCTCATCGACTTGCCACTGCCAAAGATGCCAACAAGATTGTGGTCGTCGATAAAGGCAAAGTGGTTGAGCAAGGTCCCCACGCTGAACTGGTTGCCAAAGGTGGCGTTTATGCCAAAATGGTCCAGTTCCAGAACCTCGAGACGCTGGAAATGCCAGTCATGTCTGAGGATACTGTGAGCCCCTATAAGAGTTCTATCCACTGTGAGTTGCCTGATCTCAGAAGCAAGGAAATGCCGGTCCAGGAGAGCGTTCGCAAGACCTCTGGCGAGGAAACCAAAACGCGAACTGGCTCAGATGACACGGTAGAGGAGCCGGACAACTTGAATCCTCCTAGGTGGCTCACCGCCAAATTCATGTTCGCATTGGTCCGTCCTAATATCGGTTATCTTATCTTCGGTCTTTCTGCGTCCGTCATAATTGGTGGTAGTTACATTGCGGAGGCTGTCATCTTTGGCCACACTGTCAGCAGCCTGAGCCCTTGTGGAGGAGCAGAAAATATCCGCCACGGAGGTCACCTGTATGGACTTCTGTTCTTCATCATGGCTCTGGTAGAGTTCTCGGCGAACGTCGTCGGTGGATGTGCGTTTGGCTGGGCAGCCGAAAAGATTCTGACCCGGGTTCGAATCCTCTCTCTCAAATCTCTCTTGAGTCAGACCTTAGGATGGCATGTTATGGGTGATCGCACCCCTGGAACTTTGATCAGTTACATCATTAGCGATGCCAGTGCGCTGAGCAACATCACTGGCTCCACCGTTGGCCTTGTTCTCGCTGCCGCTGTCAATTTAGTTGCTGGGCTCGTCGTCTCTTTCGCCATTGCTTGGAAGATTGCCATCGTCCTGGCCCCGTGCATTCCTGTCCTCCTCGCTTCAGGCATAATGAAACTACGGACGCAAGCAAAGTTCGCTGAGAGACATCAGAAGGCATTTGCCCAGGCAACTTCGATCACTGTCGAGGCCGTCGACAACATTCGGATAGTGTCGGCTTTCTCGCTGGAGACCCAGTCAAACGTTCGATATGAGCATGCATTGCGAGAACCATATCAGGAGACGCTGCGTTCAATTGCATATGGCAACGTCTTCTTGGCTCTTGCTTTCAGTATTAGTAACCTTGTGTATGCCCTGGCTTATTGGTGGGGTACTCGACAGGTGGTGGCTGGTCTTTATTCTCAGACCCAATTCTTCATTATTCTGCCTGCCCTCCTCTTCAGTACCCAATCATGTAGTCAGATGTTCGCTCTTGCACCTGACATTTCCAAGGCGGGGCTTGCGGCATCTAATATTCACAAGCTACTCACCACAGACTCGGCAGATGACGAGCTGAACCCTCAGAGCTGCGGCCAGAAAGCCGGCAACTACAAGTTGCTTCTTTCCGAAAAGCTCTATGACACAGAGGCGGCGGGCTCGAGCGTTCCACTTTCATCTCGTGAGGGCATGTCCATCCAGTTGCGAGACGTACACTTCGAGTACCCATCACGACCTGGGCATCCAGTCCTCTGCGGCGTTAGCTTGAACATTCAGCCGGGTCAATTCTGCGCCCTGGCTGGCCCAAGTGGTTCAGGCAAGTCCACCATCTTCACAATGCTGGAGCGATTTTACCGCCCTAATCGTGGAGCTGTGGTCATGGACGGGACCGATATTACACGCCAACTTGGAACTGAATTTCGGGACGACATAGCGCTTGTTCCCCAAGAAAATGTGCTTTTCGAAGGTTCCGTCGCCTTCAATCTTGGCCTGGGTGCTCGACCCGGTTATCAGCCAAGCCAGGAGGAGATGGAAGAAGCTTGTCGCGCGGCCAGTATTCACGATGTGATTATGAGCTTGCCCCAAGGCTACCAGACGCTGTGCACCCATGATGGCAAGCAGTTCTCCGGTGGCCAGCGTCAGCGACTATCAATCGCGCGTGCTCTGCTGCGTCATCCACGCCTGTTGTTGCTCGACGAGTCTACTAGTGCATTGGATGGCGAGTCTGAGAGGCGAATCCAAGATGCACTTATGGCTTTGAAAGGTCGCACAACCATCATCGCCATTGCACATCGCCTGAATACTATTCAGCATGCAGACTGCATCTTCTTGATTGAAGGAGGCCAGTGTGTGGAGCAGGGCACTCATCATGAGCTCATTGAACGCAGCGAAACATACCGCTCAAGCGTCATCCAACAATCCATCCAATCCTAGATCCACAATTATAAAAGTTATTTTCGTAGAAGCCACTGGCTGCGCGACCCTTTAGCGTAGGATTTTGTATTTACTATAGATCAATGCATTAATCTTATCGCTGATATTAAAATAGAAGCGGAAGCTGAAGTCGTGATCTGCTGAAAAGCCGAGGACCGGCATGTATGTGTCCATATGGTGACACAGCCGTTGAGGTCTTACATTCACTTTGCTCGGGTAGGGTCTAGAGACCGACCCCCCATGCTTTCCTTTCCACCGTAGGTGCCTGTGCATTAAGCATGGGGGGTAGACTGACTAGGTAAAGTGTTACGACCCTTGCGGTTACTTCACGTGAGCCCCATTATTGTTCCCAATCACAGGAATAGACCCACTCTCTCAAATTAGACCGACCTTCCAGTTCAGTCTACTAATAAGATAAGGACTAAAGACTCTTATTTAATAATCTATCTAGACTAATATATAAATATTACCAGTTTATAAGAGATTAATCCTATTTTATTATTAATCCTTATTATAACCTTAAGTATATAAATTATATTTATTAATACTATTATAGATTTTAGCTTATTAGCTATTAATATAACTTCTTTATATTATTTAAGCCTAATATATATTAAATTTACTATTAAGAGATATAATACTTTAAAAATACTTAGTATATACCTTATGCTATCTGCTAATAATAAATCTAGTATGGCTTAGTTTAATATAATTAAATCTAATTATTATATAAAGAGGCAGGTAATTAAGGAATAAACTAAATGCCTTAGTCTTATATCTAGCTTTACTTAAAAATAAATTACTTCTTTAATTAAATTATCTCTTTTTATTATATTAATAATACTTATAATATATTATTTTATTTTATTATATTAATAATACTTATAATATATTATTTTATTTTATTATATTAATAATACTTATAATATATTATTGCTTTTTATAGTTATTATAGTAAAATTACTACTTAATATATATTATAATAATAAAATAATTATTTTATTTAATTAAAATAATAAATATATTAATTAAAAGCCTTAAATTAAGATTTACTTAAATATAAAAATATAGTAATTTTAACTTTTAAAACTTTAAAATTTTATAATATATAACTTATAACTTTAAAATATATATTATTATAACTATTAAACTTTTAAAAAAGAAAAAAATTTTTATTATTAATAAACTTATTAAGTTATAAAAAATATTATATAAAAAGCAAATTTTTTAATAAAAAATAAACTTTTTATTTTTTAAAATAATAATAATATTATATTCTTTTTTTATAAAAGAATTAAAAAGAAATTTTTATTTTAATTTAATATTAATCTTAATATTATTAATTCTTTTTTAAGTTTATAAACTAGCCTTAAAAAGTATATTTAAGTATTTCTAGAATTTAATATAATTTAAATATTTATTGCCTATATAGCTAATAAAGCTTTATTAAGTTAAATTATTATAATTAGCTGCTTTAATTATAGCCTAAACCTAGCTATATATATACTAGCTAAAATGCCCTGCTTATTAGCTAGCCCTAACCTTCTTTCTATAACCTAGCTAAAAGGCTAAGACACTTTAAGTCAGTTTTTAGTATTACAGACCACGGCTATAATTAGAAAGCAAGGCAAGGAGGAAGTAAAACCTTATAGACTAGGAAAATAAAAGAAATATATAAAGTTTTAAATAAGTTTAATTACTTAAAGTTAAAAATATTTAGTATTAGTAGTAAAAAGAGAATTAAATAAGGTAATAAATAAATTATATAATTAAATAAGTAAATTAATTATAATAATAATATATTATTAATATAAATAAAAGAGTTTTTATAATATATTATATTTTAAATATTTATTATATTCTTATTATTAGTTATTTAACTTAATTCTTTTTTAATTATAATTATTATTAATAATAATTCTTTTCCCTTTTTATGTTTAGCCTTATATAAGGCTATTAAGCTTTTTAGCTTTTTTATTAATAATTTAAATAATAAAACCCTTATAGCAGGCTATTATTATTAAAATTAAAATTAAATAAGGTTTATCTGCCTTAATAATATAATTATTACCTTAACTAAGAAATATAAATACTAAATCATAATAGCTAAATTAACCATTTTTCTTTAACCTATTTAAAGGACTATACCTTAATTAACCTTTATAATATATTATACCTAATTTAGTTATTATAAAATATATTATTTAAGTTAACCTTCCCTTTTAACCTTTTATATTAATAAATTAATAGCTATATTACTTTAATACTTATTATATAAACTAGCTTAT